>VUQH01000979.1:0-19942 GCA_015106775.1 Etroplus canarensis
AGAAGTAAAGTTAAAAAAGCTTGGCGAAGAGGTAGCCAGAAATATGTAGCAGGAAACAACAGTACTGAACTGACCAGTCCTAGTCACTGCGGTCTGTATCGAGGTAACATGTAGTTACATTTCTGGGGTTATGCATGTCAGGTTATGGTGAGAATTTTAACGTAGGGTTTGCAGCCACAACAAAGCTACGATGCTGATGTAGAACATAAGCATAAATGAACCTTAAGGATGTATATGTCAAACTACACAGTGTTTCAGTATTTCAGTTTCTGCAGAAGCACAATTTTCCTGAAATTTAAAGGAATACTTTCAAAGTGGGATAGTTCATATAAAAAATATATGCAGACATTTGCAGTGGCACTCCAAATTGTGGTCAGATATATCTGGTTCACCATAAGTGTTCTTGACATTTGTCTAGAACAGCTGTGGAAAATTGACTTGACTGGAATATAAGGGATGATAATTCACACTGCATGTGAAGAAAAAACAGAAAAAGAAAAAACAAGCCATTAAGCTAAGGAACGCTCTAAAGCCTGCTATGATTAAATTGTTTGACGGTGTAGAAAAGGGCAGGGGCATAAAAAATTGTAAAGCTATGAGTGTTCCCACAGTGGCCACATTAATTCTGGAGCAGAAAATATGTGGACGGTCATCCAGTCAAATGGAAAAACTAAGCAGGAGGGGTCTTGGTCAGGAAGATGACCAAGAACCACAGGGTCATTTTAACAGAACTTAAGAAGTACTCTTCAAAGAGGGGAGAAACCCTTGGAAGAGCAAAAATCAAGCAGTTTGCCAGATGGTATTTAAAGAACTCAAAAGTTTAAAGGAGACAAAAAGTATGCTCTGAGGTAAATTTTAATTACCTAAAGCTTCTAGGGCTGAATCAAGGGTCTAACAGTGTTTTTTTAAATTAGAGATTTTCAGTTTCAGATTTTTGTAGATCTGTTTTTCAATTCCTTATTTGAATGAGCATCACAAGTATTGGTAGGCAGTTTCTGCTACCTATAGAGACAAAGGCTAGCTGTTTCAATTGGTAAGCTGACACACATAAAAGTGGTACTGATCTTCTCTCCCACCTCTTGGCAGGAAAAAAAAACTTATTTCTCCAAACGTCAAGCTATTCCTTCAAAGTCCTACTTTAAAGGACTATGGAATATCTGATCATTAATACAGTATACTGCTGTAGTTGCAGCTGCTGTAAAGCAGCAGTGTAGCTTGAAACTGTGTGGCTTCTGCTGGGGAAGATAGGTCCATGCTGCATATGAAAAGTACTAATATTACTAGAATGCGAAAGAAAGCACTATATGATGAGGACACAGATGCCACTGGAAAATTTTTCCATGTGTCATTAGTGGATCACTCATTTCAGTGCTAAACTGTAGAAAGTAGTTTGGGTCACATCAAATATGACAATGAGAGTTTGTGAAGCAGAAATAGCATGCAACTCGATATGTCCTTAAATATTTTAGGTTTGAAGTGAAAACTGCTGTTATGTTGATTAATAAACTCAAAAATGATTAAATTTTTAAAACAAGCTTATGGGTAATTTCAACAGCTGGATGATGACAATTTGTGTGACCATCTTGGATCAAGGCATGTAAGATTGATCCTTGTGCCTGTGAACAATGAAAGAGCAAAAGGTTGTTTAGGAAGAAAATAACTCTAAAATGCTTCCGAAACGACAAGGAAAGCCTTTGGGAAATTGGCTTTGAGAACATATGAGTAGCATTGGAGTGATTCATTTATGCATATTTAAACATGTCGGGTTATGTAGATTTTTATTTTGATTTCTGTATATGTTCTTGGCTACAAAAAGATTAGTAATGGAACTTTATTTGTCCTGTTGTGGGAGTTCTAATACTTGCTTTGCTGCTAGCTCGGAGAAGTAGTAAAATTACCTCACAGGGCCCATAGATCATTCAGTCTAAAAAGCTAATTTGGCTAAATTCTGCAGGGGTTAAAAATTTAAAGTCTTCACATAAGGTAATTAGGATAATATAAATCCTCTCACACTCCATTTACATTCTTTGAATTATCACTACCTGACTTTAGCTGTGGTCTGTACAGTCGGCAGCTGCACAGTCACCATGCCATCTGCATTAGTCTTTCCCACAACAATGGGTTTGGTTTTCAGGATGTCTGGAGCAGTTGTGGCAGTGACGCGGTGCTGCAGGCCCCCAGCGCTATTGGCCCGGTTGGTTAGCAGAAAGGAGTACTGAGTGTCTGGTTCCAAGCCAGTGATCAACTTCTGTGTCTGCTTGCCATCCACTTCTACAGACTGGCCCTTTCCATACAGTATCTGAAAATGACACAGATGCATATGAGGGTCTAAACAGGGAGCCCAGTTTTACAGTCTGAGAATTTGGTACCATTAAAAGCCTATAGAATTCAAAATGTTCAGTTCCTGCAATGGAAGCAAAAACAAATCTGGACTATTTTGATACTGAAGAAAACTAACTTGTGAAGTTTTTTCCCCATGAATTACAATTTTTGAATATCCATTTGTTATGGATATAAAAAAGTAATGTGTACTTTCAAATTTTAATTCATATTTAATCTGAAAATATAAATGAAGTGTCTGTGTATTTAGATTTAATCGAGTTATGACTCCAAGTTGGAGTAAAATGAGTTTGGCACAAATCCTGGATATTGGAGCTATGTAAGTACCAGTTTCTTATTTGGCAATTATGCAGCTATGCAGACTTCGAACTATTATTACTTACTGACAGGAAGAGTTGAGTTTTGTAGATAAATAATGGTTGGAAATAAGATACATTATAATTAAACTACCATGTGCCATTCCAAAACATGCAGTTCAATTCTTCTCCTTTTAAATGTCAGACCTTTATGCATGCCCTGCTTTTTTGGTTCATCAAGGCATGACTATTTGAGATCTGGCAATTAATAGTTTCCATAACTGCTAACAAACATAGAAATCTACTTACAGTGAATGGCTGGGCAGGGTTTTTGTCTCGGATCTCCCAGGACAGCAGAACAGAGTTCTTCATGGCAGCCTTTACTCTGAAGTTTGTGGCAAAAACTGAGGCACAAAAGAAAAAAATGAAACAAAGAACAAAGACCATGAGTATGATACCACAGTCTCAGTTATGCTCTCTACTATACCTATTGATCTTACCTGTGTTTTATCCTCTAGTACCAGTCTCAAAACAGCTATTTGCTCTGATCAACACACACATAGTGTGACTGGACAGGGACACTCGCCCAAGACCCAAAACTCTTACCTTGCTTTAGCAAAGAGATGTTGGGTCTAAGGCTACAGTGACAGGATGACAAAAGAGGACACTTAGGATGCAGCCACAAGTTGTGTGTTCGTGTGTGTGTGTGTGCGCGTGTATGTGTGTGTGTGTGAGCTTTTCTTTGATGTATGCTCAAGTTGGCTGTTTGAAAGTGTGTCTTGCATCCTGAGCCTGGTGAAGATGGGTTGTTAGAATGTGAGTGTGATCCTACCTTGGTCTAGCCGTTGGGTCCTAAATTGGACACTGGGGCTGTATGGCCCAGGACCGATAGCTGTGAATGCACACACCCTGACATCATACACAGTATCGGCACTCAGACCCTCCAACACCACACTCGACCTTTGAGCGGGTACCACAACCTCGGTAGCATTTCCTCGACTGTTTATATCCTTGTACAACACTGAGTACTGAGTAATTTTTCCATTTTGCTCAATTAGTGGGACTGATTTCCATGCTAGCCAAAGAGAGGTGGCAGAAGCTTCTTCTGAGATAATATTTTCTGGATATCCACTTGGGGCATCTTCTGGAGTAGTCACCTCTTTTACAGCTTCCTCTCCATAGCCCATTTTGTTACGGCCGGAGAGTCTGAACACATAGGTAGCTCCCTTGTGGATATCTTGAGCAGTGTAGCAGTTTTCCTTGGCAGGGAACTCAACCACCGTAAAGGGAAGAACATCAACACGGCCGAAGGTAAGGCGGTACCCCAGCAGTGGGGTGGGTGGATTGGGAGGTGGGTACCACTGAAGCAGAGCAGTACCTGAATCAGTAGCACTCACTAGCAGTTTGGGCTTCACAGGCACTAGGAGGGAAACACAAGAACCAGGAGAGAGAGAATAATGAAAAGATAATTAAAGGTAATTACAAAGCACATTATTCATTACCTCGAGCAAACCTGCACAATATGATTAATATGGCACTAATGACTTGTTGTAGTACAGCAGGGTGTGAGACCAATTCAGTGGCCTCTAATGATCACTGGTTATGCCAAAGTCTCTTGTGTATTGTGCATGCTTTTTCAAACTGTAGCTTTCTGTATGTTTGGGTCTGTGCAGACACACTTACGTGGCAGGGCGGTGTAGGCAGTAACAGGTTTGCTGCGAGCACCATCACCCTTGGCGGTATAAGCCCCCACTGATACAGAGTAAGCAGTATCTGCCTTCAGGTCTCCAAGCACCACTTCCTGCAGAGCAACAAAAAGCACTGTCAGCTACAAAAAAGACTACTAATTTTGGTGTGCCCTTAGGATACTGAGCAGTCACTTTAACAAAAACAGACTGAAGGTGATTGTTGTCAAAACAAGGTACAGCCTCTACAACTAAATGTACAATCTTTCTGACTGACAGTGCAACTACACCGATTTCTTCCTATGCTTACAGCTCACATACTGTAGCTGCCTTTTTGGGTAATATGCAGGGTGTATTAGTGATGATCAAAACAAAATCCAGTCCTTAAAACTCATCAAATGATAACATGAAATATCATTTACCTACAGAGACACTCAAAAATCCTTTTGATTTTTCTCCATCTAAACACCAAACTCCAAATATTGTCTCATTTTCTAGGACTGGGCATAAATTAAATACATAATCACAATATTTTGGTGATATGACAAATGACTCATGTTATCTGTTTTCTCTGTTTTTATCAGGATCCTTTATTAAAAATCCTAGTAAACACAGAATACAGAAATGGATTCTTGTGTGGTGATTAAAGCTCTCGCCTAAATCTTGATTTCAAAGCTACAATCTCATAAATATGACTCATCTACTTTCATTGCTTCTTCTTCTTATCAAATAGTAAGCACAGATAAATGTTTACTCACATGTAATCTTGAGTCATCATATTCCCACTGAATGATGGAGTAGCATGAAGAAAAATGAGAGACATAATTATTAAATATTTAGGAAAAGATCAGAAGATTTTTTAAATTGGCATTTATCTAATCTCCAGTTTAATTCAATAATAAATAAAACATATTAATAAACACTGGGCCCATTTAACCTGATCACAACTGCAGTCATGCAAATACTACAAACTCGAGTATTTTGGAGATTATACTTTCATCTTGTGAGTTGGGCTGTGTTCACATTATTTGGGGGTTGGGCTTACTTAAAACAGTAAGATAAAGACGTTAGCTCCCTTTCCTTTAAAGCATTATAAACTACACAGCAAGAAAACTTACATTATTTAAAAAAATGTTCATTCCATACTTATCACTGATTTTAAAAACGTCACAGACTAAAGCATAGATAGATCAAGACCAAGACTGTATATGCAATAAGTTCCAGAATAAGATGCAATCATGAAGATCAACTTATTTTCATAGAGGACATTTTGGAAATGTTCAGTGTTGAGTGTCAGATGTTAAAGATGCAATGTTTGTTTAATAAAGTATGATTTTTAAGGCACTGCAGTATTTCTTTTTGGCTGACATCCAGTATCACATTTGCTTGCTTTTGCTCGCACAAAATATGACTTTCCCTGTTGTTACTGTTACTTGGAGAGTGGAGGACTGGTAAAAACAGTAACTCTTATATAACACAAATGCACCATTAGATGAGAATAAACTAGTTTAGCTTAGCAAAAACAGGAGGAAACACTATCTATACCATTGGCTCTCAAACGGGGGCTCTCATCCTTTGGGGGGTATAGCAGGGCTGCATAGCGGGCACAGGATGCCAGGAGGCAAATATGAAGTTAAACCAGGTTGAATGAATATGATTTATTTAGGAGGAATAAACAAGAGCTCGCAGATGCTACTGCAATGAGCTAATTTGAGTTAAATTTAATTTGGATCTTTTTTAGTGGATGTCTTTATAACTGCTGATTGTTAAAAATTATGGTGTGGTGAGGGTTTGATGTTTTTTAGGCTTCTGAAGGGGCCAGAAAATGTTTCATATTCACTGAACTATGCAAAGGCAGACTGATTTTTTAAACCCTTTGTTTCCAGTATTTAAGATGAGCATTTATGCTAAGCTAAACTTACTGCTGCATTTAACTTCGTATTTAGCTCTTCCTTTAAGGTATCTTAGTTACTAATTTGACACACAGAAAGTTGACAGTAGCACTGAGAGATTGCTGCAACAGACTGCTGCAATGTGTGTTACTGTCATGGTCGGACAGTTATGTATATGTTTTTGGTTCTGAATCTAAAGTTAATACATTTGAGTTTTGAGTTCCTGTTCATGATGGTTTTCATTATTCTATTAATGTTTTCATTGTATTATCTGAGTTGTAGTTTCTGTAAAGTTTTTATAGAGTTTTGGATGTCTGCTAAGTTGGCTTTACTGTTACAGTGCTAGTTTTTAGTTCTTGGTACTTATTTTTAAGTTGGTTATTTCTCGTATGTTAGTTCCCACTCTGTTCTTCATTCCAATGTTACCTAGTTTGGCATCTTGTTAAGTGTTAAAATTGTATTAGTTGACTTTTAGTCATTTCTTATTTCCTGTTTTGCTTGATTTTACTTCCTTTCCTCTATTATTCTATTGTTGTCCATCTGTGTTCTCCCATCTATTATTAATGCTAATCATAACATTGTTTGTTTAGGGGCCATTTTAAAATTTAATTCTCTAGAAAACTACTTGAGCTACATCCCTATGTATATGCTCATGGTCACTTCATTAGGTATACCTGTGCAACTGCTCTATCGAATCACATGGCAGCAATTCAATGCATTTACACATGTAGTCAAGTGAAGACATGAACTCATGCTGAAGCTCAAACTGAGCATCAGAATGGGGAAGACAGGTGATTTAAGCAATAGACAGACTGACAGGCTGGTCTCAGTATTTGAGAAACTGTTGATGTACTTGGATTTTCCCACAGAACCATCTCTAGTTTTTACAGAGAATGGTTTGAAAAAAGAGAAAATATCCAGTGAGCGGCATTTCTCTGGGAAAAATGCCTTGTAGATGCCAGAGGTCAGAGGAGAATGGTCAGACTGCTTTAAGATGACAGGAAGGGAATAGGAATAGGAATAGGGAGGGAATAGTAACTCAAATAACCACTCATTGCTACCAAATTACAGTATGCTGAAGAGCACAACACATTGAACCTTGAAGAAGATGGACTACAGCAGCAGAAGACCACACTGTCACCTCAGAAAAGGAAACTGAAGCTAAAATTTACATGGGCTCAACAAGAAGGTTGGAAAAATATTTTCTGGTCTGATGATTCTCAGTGTCTGGTGCAGCATTTAGATGGTAGCGTCAGAACTTGGTGTAAACAAAATTAAAGAATGAATTCATCCTGCCTTGTATCAGGGGTTCAGACCAGTGATGGTGGTGTAATGCTGTGGGAAATAGCTTATTGGCACAGTTTGGTAGTACCAAATGAGTATCATTTAAATGGCACAGCCTAGCTGAATATTGATGCTGACCTTTATGATCACAATGTACCCATCTTTTGATTGCTGCACTGCTTTCTTGAGCATGACAATGAATTAAAATGGCCTCTGAAGTCACCAGAATCTAACAGAACATCTTTGGGATGTAGTTGAATGGGAGATTTGAATCATGAATGCGCAGCTGACAAATCAGCAGCAACTATGTGATGCTATCATGTCAATATGGACCAAAAGGAGGAATGTTTCCAGCACCTTGTTGAATCTGTGCCATGAAGAATTAAGGTAGTTCTGAAGGCGAAAGAAGGTCCAACCCATTACTAGTGAGGTGTACCTTATAAAGTGGTGAATGTATCTGTAATATGTGTATATATACAAATTTTGGATATAATATTAACATAAACTTGTACTTTCTAAAAAATAGTTTATTTGGATTTGGTATATGGTGTCATACCTGAAGAATATCATGAAGTTGGATGAAAATGGGTTTTCCCGCTTTATTCAAGCTTTAATATCTGTAAAATAAGTCATCTGATTTGGATTGTTTTAAAGAATATTATTTCACTTGTATTTGAGAAGCTCTAAACAAAATTTTAGTCCCCTACAAGCAAAATTGTGGTTTTTGTCTACAGCCCTCCAAGTCTGCTGTAAAAGTCTGGACATCCAAATATTTTAGGGAATTCAAGCATCCATCATTCTATGTTAAGGTGAGCTACACTCCTGAGAGTCCAGATTCACAGAGCCACAATACCAGATATGTACCCTAAAAAATCTATATCAAGTACTTTTCTAGATCACAGAATTTTAAAATGGCCCCTCAAAAAAAATATGCTAGAAAAAAGTCTAAAAACACCCCTACTTAAATCCCTTGAAATTTGTTTTGAGAAAACTAATGACAGTAGTGACCTGAAATTTTGCAATATTTGTATAAAAAGGTGTATCTTTCACCAGATTTTTTTTTGGTAAATCTGACATGGGAAGATGGGAGGTATTTAATGAACTGACATGGAATGGCCATCTAAAAAACTGGCCTCTTACATCATATTGCTAAGAGTTTTAGCTGACATTTATAGATTACATTCTGGCACAGTTAATTTGATCACAAGTGATTAGGGTAATATTCTCTTGTTACCTGTGAGTCTTCTATGAGGATGTCTCTGGTGAATGGCTGACCCTGAGGTTCTCCGTAGTTCGTCCTCACATAATGGACTTGGTAGCCTCGGATCTGACCATGCTGCCGTTCGGGTGCAGGTGCTCGCCATGTCACCCTAACAGCTGAGGCGTTCACAGTTTCTGCCTCCACCCATCGCGGAGGACCACTTGGAACTAAAAACGCATTTTGGGATAGAAGTCAAGGGTAACAGATGATGGGCATTTAAACCTCTCAGTTAAAGGCCTTCATTTTAGTCAACCCTTTTTCTGCTAAAAAATGCTTTCAGGGGCAGACAGAAAAATCCCCTAAAGTTGAAAAAAATTTTTAAAACCACAACCCTCCAAAAAGTCTAAAACTGCTCTGATGTCAGGAAAAAAAAGTCAAAATAGTAAAAAATGAGAGTGCTTGAGGAAAAACATGGAGGAAAAAAGCAGTGGAGGATAAGAAGCAAACGTAAAAAAGATAAGAATGGCAGATAGAAAAGGATTTGTTGCCAGGGGCAGATAAATAGTGGCAGGCAGTCAAAGAGAAAATACTGTTATCAAGAAAAACCTCTCCCGCGCTGCCAAGAACTACACTTCTCTCAAAAAGAAAAAAAATATACAGAAGGAAAGAAAAAAGCTCCATCCACCTCTTGCTATCTGACAGTTCCACCTACAAGCACTTTAAAGAATGTTCGAATCAAAAAACTAAGCATCAAAAATATCACAAAAATGTTACCAATTACTCTACATACGATAGGATACACTGAATTAGGCTCATAGTTATCCAAATCATTGTAAAGGGATTGGGAAAAATTTGATAGGGCAGATTGCCAGTAAGAAAAGCCATGGTGAGAAGAAAGGATTGAGGTACACCTACAGCCAAAGCCTTGTTATCGCTAGAGGGGACTATTGCTATCTTTAGACAGAAAAATCTCCACCATTCCTTTTCCTAAAATGAGGGAATTTCATAAGAAAGGGGAAGGTGAGGAAAAATATGCTGGTTAAAAAAGAGGATAAAACCAGCTGATGGAGAAATAAGGAGCTGCTTTTGACAAAAGAAAGCAGAGGTTAGGGGATTGCAGGAGGAGATTTCTGGATGTTGGTGGATTCTGGTGGTTACAAAGGAACAAAGAAGAGGTTTT
Source organism: Etroplus canarensis (assembly GCA_015106775.1). Taxonomy (NCBI): domain Eukaryota; kingdom Metazoa; phylum Chordata; class Actinopteri; order Cichliformes; family Cichlidae; genus Etroplus; species Etroplus canarensis. The sequence goes on from VUQH01000979.1 coordinate 9,879, forward strand.
CAACACTGGAGGATCTGACAGCGGTTCCTAAATGCACTGTCCATTTAGACTGCAGCTCAAGGCAGATTAAATACCTTTACTGACCAGTAGAACAAGCTCGTTAGTTTAGGGTGTTCTGAGCACAAAAATGCTTTGTTAGTGAGTTAGGGGTAGTCACCGCTAGTGGGGAGGACCATCCTAAAACAAGCAAGGTGTTCTTATTTTTATTTTTTTTGTTGCAAACGTACCATCTTCCTCGGTGCGGATAAGCAGCTGTAAACTTTCGGGTCCATCCCCAGCTTCCGTATGTGCCCGCACTGTTATGCCATACTCAGTCCATTTCTCTAGGTTTTCCAGGAGATATGGAGAACTTTCTGGAGAAATTCCATCAATTCTTTTAGATGTTTTGTTGCCCTCTGTAGTGGAGTACTGGATGGAGTATCCCGTAATGATGCCGTTCTGAAACTCCACAGGAGGTGGTGCCCAACTTACCAGGATGCTGGTAGAACTGGGACTGGTGCATGTGATGTCCTGGGGAGGTGCTGAAGGAACTGATTGGCCAGTTTTGAGGAAGTACAGTAAGGGTTGTTTGGGTAAATGTTATTTGGTTGTGTGTACAAGTTGTTATTGGTGGGTGGAGGGGTGAGGAAGTGAGGTTTGCCATGAAGGAATGGGGATGAATTTGATCAGACAAGAGACAGAGAACAAAAGACAAAGAAACATAAAATGAAAACAAAACACTGGAGAACAGAAGCTCTTTCGAAAAATGACCATAGAAATCAAGATGGCTGAACAGAGATATTGAATGATGGGTGTCAACTTCTGTTTGGTAGAAATGTTTGATTAATGAAAACGAGTGAATGACTTTAAAGAAATGCAACACAAAAACACTGACTGGAGCTTAAAACACACATACCTTCCCATAACTTGTCCTTACAGCCTACAAGCCTCTGTGATCCATGTTGGACTTCTCATGTCTATCTGTAAACCTCTTCTTACCTTGTTTTTACTGAGTCTCTTACAGACCTCAGAATGGTAGCCAACAAGTAAAGTGTTTTTCTTTCAATCTTAAATAAATTGCTTGGTACTATATTCGTGAAGTTATGGGAAATCATAAGCAGTCAATTAAATAATTTAATTAATCAAAACTGTTGATATACCAATTCTGAGGTCAGCTAAGATCTGGATTCATGATGGCCCTTTTTTGACAATGCAACAATGCCACAAATGTTTTTAATCAAAATGTGTTTACAACATAGAAACGTGTAAGATTTTGCCTTATATGTATTTGTGGTTCAGTTTCAATGTGAATGTGGACATTTGCATTGTCAAAACTGGATCCTGTTTCTCTCTCTCTCTCTCTTTCACAAACATGCTCACGCACTCACACACTACAGCATGTGCAGGTAGACCTACGTGTCTGTGGTGTGTCAATGGACACTTCGTTGGTATATGCCCCAATTCCATTTTTGCTTTTGGCAGCTAGCTGGAAGGTGTAGGTGGAAAAAGGCTTCAGGTTCTTGAGCAGGTAGGAGGTGGTAGGCTCAAAGCTCACTTTCTTCTGAAGGGATGCAAAAACAAGTGTTAACTTTATCATCCATCCATCCATCCATCCATCCATCCATCCATCCATTTTCTTAACTGCTTGTCCATTTTAGGGTTGCAGGGGCCTGGAGGCTATCCCAGCTGATTTTATAATTAGATCAGTTCATATGCCATCCATCCATTTATACAATCATCTTTGAAACTGTTATCGTCTATCCACCCACCTATCTAATTATGAATCCAGGAAAACAGCCCATTTAGTGACAAATCTGTTTATCCTCCATCCTTACCTCCTCTGTGTCGTCAGCCCGTCGGTAAACCAATTCATATCCTGTGATCTGGTTGTCTGGGCCACCCTGGGGTGTTGGAGCCACCCAGGACAACAAGATACTGGTTTCTGACTTGGCTTCACCTTTAAATTCCAGTGGTTGAGATGGGACTACAGAGGAAGCATAGGATTGGTTAAAGAAACATAAGACTACATAATTTAATCACGATATCCTATAGTCTCCCCATTCCCCATATTCTACCTCCAGTCTTGGCTATAATCTGCAGGTCCTGGGACAAGGGGCCATCTCCTACAGAGGTGAAGGCCAGGACTCGGATATAATAAGTCTTGTTAGGAGTCAAATCCTGGATGGTGATGAAGTTGGAGCCACGCACCATCTGCTTCTCCCACTGCTCAACACAGATACACAACACAATGCATGAATGCAAGCAGACACACAGATGTACAGTCATGTATTACACACCTTGGCAACACAAGTTATCATCTGTTATGAATGAGCAGTAACAACAAAACCAAGCCAAACATGCACATAGGAATACACACCTGGTTGACTGGCAGCATGTTGTCAGAGGTGTAGTACACTCTGTAACCGACCACCTGTCCATTAGGTTCTTCTGGCTCGTCCCAGTGGATCATTGCTGTTGTGGCACTCAGCATCCGACCTATGACCTACAGAAAAAAGAGGGAAATTGAGCAACACGGTGCCGGGTTAAAATGTGAAGTTTAAATATGATGCCAAGGCTATAGCCTAAGCCTGCATTCTTTCTAGTGGCCAGCAGGGGCAGACTCTGGTGGTTGCAAAAAGAAGAGTGATTTTATTTAACTTGATGGGAAAAAGACCTTTCTGTTCACTTAATCTACAATATCAATAAACACTTCCTTGAAGAGTACAGGGACTAAGTCGCAAGTTTCAAGTCTACTTGAATACAGCATGATGTCAGTTTTGTAAATTATGGCCCCAATTTGCAGCAAAAGCAGGATATTCTTTGCAGTGGGTAACAACTCACAATTCTATGATTGTGCAGTGACAGATCCACACTCCCTGCTTGTCATCAATGACTTTAAAATCTTAAGATGGGGCCAGCCTCAATGTTGAGATCTATGTACGTAAGCCCATCTTTCATATACAGTCCATGATCAGAAGCTAATTTATTAAAGCTTTGGGAGAACAGAAGGCAACTTAATTTTACTGTTAGAAGACTGTAACCCTGTGTTACATCTGTCAAAATATCACCTGTGTTGTTTAACAGCCAAGCCTGAAATACATTAAAATACAGGCTGCTTAAATGCAACTACTACTTAAAATACCACTTTTTATTTATATGCCACTGCTAACCAGTCAAGTTGCAGTCTATATCCATATCAGCCAAGACTTCTGAATACAAGAGGTGAAGAATAGGAAATTAGGAAGAATTTAATAGTTAGGCACCAAAGATGAGTGTCACTATTTTGTTCCTTGTCCAAATGTAAATGAATTATGGTCTTGAAAATGTCCAGAAATGTTTTTTTTACAGAAAGCTAAAATGTCATCACTTCAATGTTTTATCCTTTTGTGTTTTTGAGAGTATAATACTTATTCATTCATTCATGAGATATGACCCTTTGACTTTGGACCATCAAATTCCAGTCATTCCTTTGAATCTATGTTTATGCCACATTTTAAATGGTGAGATACTATTTTTGCAAGAGTGGAATGGCTGGATAGACAGCTCTGGCAGCTCTGTCTAAGAGTCAAAAATAATCAAAATCCAATTATTTGGATCACTGTAAAAAATACTTTTAGCTTTGTAAAACAAAGGAATCATCCTGACCTGTCGAGGAGGTGAGGAGGGAGCCTGCTCAGCTGTGCGAGCCTCCACCACGTCGCTGGAGGGGCCCTGACCAATGGTGTTGACAGCTGCCACCCGAAAGTCATAGTGGGAGTAAGGACTCAGGCCACCCACACTATAGCGTGTTGTAGCAATGCCATCAATTTCTTTATAGGGGTCCTCTGAGCCTTTGGCACGATGCTAGATGAAACAAACAATGAAGAGGCAGGAAGAAGGAAGAAGAAGCACATACTGAATTAAAGGCAGCTAACTTTTTATTGAGGGGCAGCTATAGCTCTGTATACATATATACATTAAAACTAATAGACCATGCCTGTATTTACTATACATTTATATTACAATATACAGAGTGAAATTTTGAAACAGCATGTGTGATGTAGGAGCCCTGCCTTTTGTAAAAGGAGTATTTTGTTACTACTGTTCAACCAGTTTCTCAGTTATTTCATTCATTCTTATTTTTAAATTCTGAATACTCACAGGACACCACAGTCCGCCCCACTAAGTGGCTGAGGCCGTTACTGTCAGTTTGTGTTGATAAAAGAAGGTCTAGTGCTTAATTTTGTGTCTCAGAGTACTAAGCAGTAAGTAGGGTTTATATTTGCTTGCAAGTCTATCATACCTGTATGATATAATAGGAGACGGGTTCAGGGTTTCCAGAATCCCAGGTGAGTGTGATGCTAGTTGCAGTTCTCTCCGTTACCACAGGAATGCCAGGAGCCTTTGGCAAAGCTGAGGCGGGGGAAAAAAGAAAATGAGAACTCATTCATCATCCCTTTATACTGTCTGAAATAGTTACATTTTTAACCTTCACAGTGAAAACTATATGTTACCAACTTAGCATTAGAATAATACCAAGACCATAATCTATACCAGTACAAAAACCTATTATTAACATAATAAGACTGATTACTGGACCAAACTAATGATCTTAGCCCAAAAATTACACAGCATGTTTAAAAAAATTTGAGTCAGGGGCATGTTTAGCACTGGTGTACCTCACCTCTACTTTTAAAGGTACTATGAAAACTACTGGTGTATCACTGAAAGTGAAATGTTTTCTTAGTATAGCTCAGTATAGACTGGGGGCTTCTTTGTATATTTTTTCATAATACTCCAAATGTTATCACTGGGTGACAAATGTGCACTGCAGTAAGGGCCAGTTCACACTCTTTTATTTAACAGCCATGTTGTTTCAATATGTGGACAATGTGGTTTGGGGATGTCTTGCTGAAAAATGCAAGGCCTTCCCAGAGTAAGATTTCCTCTGTATGAGTGTGTGTGTGTGTGTGTGTGTGTTGCTCTAACACTAGTGTATATTGTTCATCATTACTAGTGCCTTAAGTGATGTGCAAGTTTCCTGTATCAGGTTTTTTAATTAATCTCATACCTCCATCATGGATGCTTGCTTTTAAAATTAGAGTGCATCGGATGACCCCTCTCTGCTTTAGCCCAGGATGCAGAGTTCATGATTTCCAAAAATTATTTAAAATTTTGACTGTCAGACTAAAAGACAATTTTCCATTTCACCTCAGTCCAGCTTACATAAGCTAGGGGTGATGTTTACATTTGTTTTTCTTTGTGTGGTAGAGTCTTATTGTCAAATCAGTTTGTTCACTAAGCTCATGCATTGACTTTCACAACAGCATTACGTCAATTTGTATGCAGTGTGGCCAGAGGCCCTGAAGTCATTCAGTATTGTTTTAGGCCTTGTCCCCTGAGTATAGAGATTTACACAGAGCTCTTTAAATCTTTTCATAATGATGAAATATCGGTTTTTTGCAGTTTTGTGGCAGTACTCCATATCTTTACTTATGAAAGACTGGGGTCTGGGATACTCTCTTCATACATAAATATGTTAGTGACCTTTTAGCAATACACCTAAATACCGGTAAGATGTTCCAACAGGTGTTTGTTTCTATTTTTTGATTTTTTGATTTTTCTTGTTCCAACTTTTCGGTATTTTACAGGTATCAAATTCAAAATTTACTTACATTTGATAAACATTTCTCAGTTTCCGCATTTTATAAGCTGTCTTTGTACTATTTTAAACTAAATGCAGTTTAAAAGATTTGCATATTACTGCAGTCAGTTTTATTTACATTTCTATACAGCATCTTAACTTCTTAGCTTGTATTTGAGACAAAATTGAGAATAATTACTAAAGCTTTATTGTTAACGCTGAAACAGTTGATATAAACAGCGATCTTGTTTTAGCCTATGACAGCATTAAGGAGTGGGTACAGAAGACTATTTTCTTAAAGAATTTCCAAAAGCTCAGTTATGAATAAGATTTCCACTGCAAATTATCAAAAACAAAAAAAAATCTCCAATTTATTGCTGTTCCAAGATAAGTTAGAGGAATTCTTTCTTCTTAATTTTAAATAAAAAAAGTCTTTTTATCTGCTTCTGAGTGTTTGAGCTTTGCTATCAGTGAATATTTGTCCGCTTCCATACTATATAGCAATGTATCTTCAGTGTACTCATTATCCAAAGTAATTACTTTGCTCTGTTCATGCATATTTTTAGCATATGTATCTATAAAGGAGCAGTCATGGATGTGAGTTTGTTAACTGTCTTACTTTCAACCACATCCGGTGCACATTCAAAGATAGAAGGCACTGTGATTCTGCCCTTTTAAAATGCACTTCTGAATGATGCCATAATAATGTTTTATGAGTCTGTGGTAGCCAGTGCCATCCTTTACACTGTGGTTTGCTGGGGCAGCAGACTGAGGGTAGTGGACACTAACAGACTCAACAAACTGATCTGCAAGGCCAGTAATGTCATTGGTGTGGAGCTTGATTCTCTGACAGTGGTGTCAGAGAGGAGGATGCTGTCCAAGTTAAGGACAATATTGTACAATCCTTCACATCCTCTCCATGACGTGCTGGACAGGCACAGGAGCATGTTCAGCAGCAGACTTATTCCACCACGATGCACCACAGAACACCAGAAAACCTGTATAGGTTTATACAGTTTATACCGTTTCATTTTCTGTTTTTCATTTTTCCATCTCTCATATTCACATATCTACTATTTTACATGTTTAACTTTGAATTGTTATGTGACACTGCACTTTTCACATATAGGATTTTTATATTCTCACTTCCTGTCTTTGGATTTATATAGTAATTAGCAATTCTCCCCCCTGCGATTAATAAAGGATTCTGATTATGAGTCTGATAAACATCACACTTCCGTATGATTGGTCCATTGTTCATATCTTTCCTCTCCTCACCTTTCACAATAATCTGTGCCACTGCCTCAATCACACCAAGGGTTGACATGGCGACACAGGTATAATTGTTGGACTGGCGTACGTCAGTCAGTTCCAGTACATTGCGGCCAATGGGCATGTCATCCTCTGGTGTCAGGTCTTCTGCTCCCAGCATCCATTTCACATATGGCATTGGTGAGCCTACAGCCACACAGGTGATGTTGACGTTCCCTCCTGGCATGATTTCGCTGTCCGCCGGGGGAATGGAAAAGCGAGGTGGGACACGACGCACTGGACCAAAAAGCAATGAAGGCAGGAAGGCAAAAGAAGAGAAATGATTGGGACTTAATGTCTGTGTGATGCAGTGGACAACAATCGGAGGTTTGTAAGATGATTATTTTTCTAAGCTCTGAGATGACGTTTTATGACATACAAGCATTCACACCATCTGGCACACTACAATTTGGGTGCATGTGATATCAATATATTTTTTTAATGCAAGTTAATATTTTATGAAAACAAAAGACACAAAACAAGAAAAATCACAGTACGTACACATGCATTTACAGGGAAAAATGTATACAGTGTTAAGCATATGGTATATTACACTGGAGTAAAATGCACAGGCAGGTTTAGACCTTCGGAACAAAAACTGGCAGGAAATAAAACAACAACTCAGGAAAGACTCAAAAGAACCACACAGTTGTTATAGTACCAACCTTCTCGCAGCTCTGCAGTGGGAGGTATGACATGGTGGGAGGACGAGAGAAAAGAAAGGAACATGTAAAATATCAGGGTGAGAATAGGATACAAAGGGGGATAAGTTAGACAAAAACAACATTGCAAGGTGGCAAAAGACAGAAAGTAAAAGAGAACAAGACAGAAAGTGCAACAAAGTATGAAGAGAGGAAAGAGAAAAAAATGAAGGCCATACATGGCCAATGTTGGTGAAAGCCTTCCTGTTTAAGGCAGGCTGCTCTGCCAGCTGTCTCCATAGACTGCCTGTCAAACACTCACTGAGCAGCACTGCAAGATTTCCCAGGCCCTGCAAGCACTGTTAGACGCACATCACTGACTGTATGCTGTTTGTGTGTGTGCATATATGTTTTATATATATTTAGTGTATGACATAGATGTGTATCCTAATATGTGTGAATCCAATCCTGCATTTGCTTCGTATCCCCAGGAGCAATGCTGAAGTCAGAAAAACCATGTTACACTGTTTAAAGGCTCTTTTTCCAGAGCAGGGTAAAGGCAGACAACAGAGCAAAAAGGCCCCGGGAATAAAAATGTCTCCAAGATTCAAACATTTTGTGGGTACGTGTTTGAATTCCAGTGTGTTGAAGGAGCACAGAGGAAGACAGCGCCTGAGGAGGTGAGATGCCTGTCAGATTTGGAGAGAAATACAAGTCTTAACCAGACAATGATTTGGTTTTTCTCTGAGGTCTAAAGGCTAAGAAGGGAGGGCAGAGAGATAAATGGTTTGATTGAAACATTTAGCCCATTCTTAACCTGAAGAACTCTCATTCTCAAGCCTTCCAGCTTTATGGCTTAGCAGCTAAAGAAATATACAATACAATACATTATATTAATATTGTAAACATATTCCTAACATACGCTATATGGACAAAAGTATTGGGCCACCCTACACATTACACCTACAGGAGCTTTTATGACATCCCATTCTAAATCCTTAGGTATATACATGAAATTGGCCCCCTCTTCGCTTTCTGGAAAGGCTTTCTACAAGATTTTAGCCTGTGTGTCTGAGGGAATTTTTGCCTATTTACCCAAAAGAGCATTTGTGAGGTCACACACTTATGTTGGACAAGAGGACCTGACTCATAATCTCTAGCCTAGTTCATTCCAAAGGTGTTGGATGAGGCTGAAGTCAAGAATCTGCGTGGGCAAGTCAAGTTCTTCCACACCAAATACATGCAACCATAGCTTTATGGACCTTGCTTTATGCAATAGGGCACAGTCATGCTGGAACAGAAAAAGGCCTTCTCCAACTGTTCGCACAAAGTTGGAATTATCCACAATGTCTTGGTAAGCTGAGGTATATATATTTCCCTTCACTGGAACTAAGGGGCCCAGGCCAACCTCAGAACAACAACCCTATAGAATTATCTCTCCTCCACCAAACATTACAGCTGGCACAGTGCAGTCAGACAGGTAACATTCTCCTGGTATTCACCAAACCTAGACTCATCCACCATTCTCCCAGAAAGAGAAGCAGGGAATTGTCACTCCACAGAACATGTTGCCACTACTCCAGAGTCCAGATGATATGTGCTTTACACCATTCTATCTGACACGGCATTGTGCTTGGTGATGTAAGGTTTTCATGCAGCTGCTCAGCCACAGAAACCTGTGCCACGAAGCTCCCAGTGCACAGTTTTTTATGCTGATGTTAATGCCAGAGGAGGGCTTTAACTCTGCAGTTACTGAGTCAGCATTGGAGACTTTCACACACTTATGTGCCTCAGCACTCGATGAGCCCAATCTGTAACTTTATCTGGTTTGCCCCTTGGTCGCTGAGTTACTGTGGTTCTTAAATGCTTCCACTTTGCAGCAATACCATTTACATCTGATCATAGAATATCTAGGAGGAAAGAAATTTCATAAATTGACTTGTTGTAATGATGCCATCCAATACAGTACCATGCTGGAATTCAGTGAGCTCTTCAGAACGACCCATTCTTTCACAAATGTTTGACAGACTACACAGCTACATGCTTGATTTTATACACTTGTAGAAATGGGACTGAAGAGAACGCCTGAATCCAGTGACTACGATGTGTTGTCCATACAGTGTATGTCTATGTAATGGCGTGTCTGTGTTAAATTTAATCAACAGATTTCTCATCCATCATAATTATTATAATCCTTATATCTATAAATTGTTCAAACTGGACTCTCCCAGTTTCCATCCCTCTCTTACCTCTGACATATAGGTTAGCCGGGGTGGAATAGCGCGTCCCATCGCTGTTGGTCGCAACACATTCATACTTCCCCTGGTCTGACTCCTCACTCATCTCTATTTGAAGGGCACCTGGATGCATGGAGGGACATAAGGAAAGAGTAGAAGATAAAGAAAGGACAGAGAGTCACACAGAAAGATAGAGAGAAGAAAGAGTAATCACACAGAAGTGGAAGACATTAGGCCATTCAATATAGTAAGGAAATACATTAACATATAAAT
>VUQH01000982.1:0-19652 GCA_015106775.1 Etroplus canarensis
CAGACATAAGGAAATAACTATCCATGATACAATTGCTGAGCTGGAGCACAACTTGCGAGTTATATTTTTAGGTTAGGTTTGAAAACAGCAGAGTTCCTGGCAGTCATTAGAGCTTTCCAGAACCACCAAGCAGCACACAAGTATTTAAAGATAAGTAGCAAAAAGTGTTTCCTAACATTGTAGCCTATTGATGTTCAGTTTTCTGACCACCCTATCAAACCAACTGCATTTCTCTCAATAACTATGAAGCAATGACACTATTCAGTGGAGCCTCAAGTGATCTGTGTGTGTTCTATTCCCATCCTCTAAGAGATACACTGCTATTTTTCTCCTTTCTTTTCTCTCAATTTTTAGTGAGAACATTTTTGAGGCTGAGATAAAAACAAAAACAAAAAAATTTCAGACAGTAGATTTCTTATCTATTCAATGCAAAGCTCCAAAATGTGACACTGCAGCTCATATTGAGCTCACATTGTAGAAGTAGACCAAAACAAACCATGTAGAAAGGAGAGGAATACAAAATGTGGCTTTTTCTCTCAACACTGGCTTGATATCTAAGCTAGATGGCAGAAACTCATCTAGTTTCAGGCAGAAAGTGTAAAGCTACAATCTAATGGAAAATATTGAGCAGCAATTTGCGTCAACCTGTAAAGTCAGTTTGATGCATAGTTAGGCCTGGTCATTACTCAAGGTACTGGGTTGCACACATTGTATATCATTGTATAATCACAACGCTCTGGGTTCTGCTCCGCAAGTTTCCAAATTGCTTTACATAAAAATTTCCCCATCTTTCTACGGTGATGTTTGTGTGTCTTTCTGTGACTCACCATCTCATCTCCCTTTTCATTGTGCCTCTGACTGTTATCAACAATCCCTGTCACTCTGTCTGTATCTAGGTTACAGTTGTTATAACAACTATTAGGCATGGCAATCAAGGGCAGTGACTCATTTCTATACCTTATCATTCAGTCATAAAGCGTGAATTTAATGGACAGGTAAAGGCAGAGACATGACATTAGAATCTACAACAGAAACTGAAGGCAGAATTCTGTAATGCCAAAGAAAGTTGTTGGTCTACCCTTCCCACTAAAGAGCCAATCAACAACCAAACCAGAAAACACTTAACCTAATCATATTCTTTCACTGACAGATGCTACAAATACTTCACACCAGACCTGTGTACCTACTAATCATCTTAGTAAATATATGGGGGGAAAGTATTTGCTTTTATTCGCTTACTGTATTCATGAAAGTGCATGGCATTTACGTGCAAATGCTTAGGACTGTACTCCAGACTGAACTATAAATGAATGTGTAATGTTGTGAAACCTAATTTATTTGTAACAGAAGCACAACCTGCGGGAAAAACTATTTTGGTGCAAAGTAGGGGTGCAACAACTCAAATTCGAATAATTGGATTACGAAACAAGATTCACAAGATTGCAATATATGCTGCTATGCATTAAGCCAGTAAACATACTCACACACACTGATCAATCAATAAAATTGATCCACACAACCCGGTCATGTGACCAGTCGTTTAAAAGATGGGCTGACAGGTATTATGAAATTTATTTAGGCAGCCACTTTAACAAGCAGAGACCACAAAACCCTGTGGAAGTGGAAAATGTATGAGAGGTAGAATTTTGTCTTTGTCTGAAAACGCTCTGGGTTGCATTTTAATGATAAATGCAATCCAAAGTGTGATCATGTACAGCCTGAATGGACAGCTACAACACATGGTGGTGACAGCACAAAAACACAACGGAGATGTGTACCGCTGTGCTCTTAGCAGTGACTGGGGAAATCATCTGCAGATGATTCAGAAGGTACTGAATGAGTAAAACACTGAGGGTTAGGTCTCTAATTAAAACACAATTTTGTCCTCTTTGCTTGTTATAGCGGAGTGGCTGCCCAAATAAACCTCAAACCACCTGAGTCCACAGCATTAGCTTTCTCATGAGTGGTGACATGACCAGGTAGAGATGATCATTTTTATGATCAGCGTATATCTGTCGAGTATGTTTACCAACATTATGCACAGCAGTGCAGAGTACAACTATGCAAGATGATTCCATGGTTTAGTGTTTTGTATTTAAATTATTTGAGTTACCCAATACATCAGTGCAGCAATGCTGTAAAGTCCATTCATTCATTTTCTTTCGCGTATCCAATTCAGGGTCGCGGGGGGTGCTGAAGCCTATCCCAGCTGTCATAGGGCAAAAGGTGGGGTACACCTTGGACAGTTCACCAGTCTGTCACAGAACTAACAGAGAGACAGACGACAATTCACGCTCACACTCACACCTACGTTCAATTTAGAATCGCCAATTAACCAAGCCCGTTTGCGTGTCTTTGGACTGTGGGAGGAAGCTGGAGCACCCGGAGAGAACCCACGCAATCCATCGCAAAGTCAAGTTTTCAGTCGTCATTGTGAATTAGAGCTCCCTCGACATTCAATTAGACAGGAGATTGCTGACCTGAATGAACTGCTTACATGCCTTATGAAGATGGCTGTTTGAGATTTACAGTGGGATGATTGGATGCTTTGTACCACGCTGAGCTTACCAACACCTTCAATGGGCTTGATTTCAGTGATTTGCAGTGAACTCCAGGCCGAAAGGCTGCTGACCCAATTTGATTCCCTGACCTACAGTCTTAAGAAAGGGCCCTGTGATATAATAGTAATCCACTCTCACATGTTCCTAGGTAACTGTTACTATGGGGACAGGCTGTGTTCAGTCTTTTGGGATGTTGTTGCTAGGCAATGAGCTATAGTGGTGAAGAGGTACACAGGACTTGGAGTGGTTACATGTAAGAGGTAAAGCCAAAAAATGCACAGCAGGGGAGTCAGTTGTCTTTTTTGGTTTTTTTTAATGCTACAAAGCACCATGTAGGCAGGGTGCAGAGTGGTGCTCCTTTAGAAGGAGGGCTTGGCCCGCACAGATGTGTGTGTGCAGAACAAGCCTTTGCTTCACTTCTGTCTAGTCAGAGTAGGTGGAAGACAGGAAACCAGACACAAAACACTCGTCAGATATATCTTAGAAATTGTATGAGTTTAAAAACAGAGTAATCTTTTTCTCCCTTCTCTCTCTCTGACTCGCCAGGTCTGTGAATAGCCAGGCGTTCTACCATGCCTGTCCCCCCACCCCTCAATCCCTGCAGACAAAAACACCTGCCCCACACACACCATCCTGAAGAAAGAGCAGAAGGCTCCACCTTCCCCTCCCTCTTTCCTCCATCCAGCCTATCTCTCTCTCTCCTCTCCCCTCTTCTTGTCTCATCTCTGTCAACTTCATCCCATCTCATCCACTGCGCCTGTCCTAGGACTGCGAAGAGAACCCTCCCGGACTCTGTCCCTTTTCCAGTCTTTCACTGGCTGACTCTGGTCACATGCTGCCTGCTGCCTTCTCTAATTGGAGCAGGGGAGACGTGGGGAGTGGTCTCGGCCTGTCCTTTCCACTGCGTGTGTCGAAACCTCTCAGAGTCACTGAGCACACTCTGTGCTGACAAAGGCCTCCTGTTTGTCCCACCGCATGTTGACCGACGGACAGTTGAGCTACGTCTGGCTGATAACTTTATAACCGAAGTGGGTGGAAATGACTTTGTCAACATGACTGGATTGGTTGATCTGACACTGTCTAGGAACACCATCCATCTTATCCGACCAATGGCCTTTGCAGACCTGGAGAGTTTACGTTCTCTGCATCTGGATGGTGGGCAGTACATTTTTATTCTCAGCATTCACAATTTGAACCATTAAATTAGTCAATTAAAGTACTGAGTGCTTTAATCTATTATTTTTTCACTAGGTAACCGCTTGACAACACTTGGACCCCGAGACCTTGCAGGTTTGATCAATCTGCAGCACCTGATCGTCAACAACAACCAGCTGATCAAAGTCTCAGCGCAGGCTTTTGATGACTTCTTGCTCACACTGGAGGATCTTGATCTATCCTACAATAACCTTAGGAGGTCAGTTTTTGCCTTTGTTGCACATCACCCAAATGCATTGTGAATGCCATCTACTTTGTTCCACTTTAAGTAGAAGCACACAGAAATTGTTGAAACGGGGGTGTCAAAAATTAAGCCTGGGGGCCAATCTAGCCCACTGGGTATCTTTGCAAGGTTTGAAAATTGCTGTGAAGATAGTAATTACTTCAATTTTTCAATACAATAGTCTGCTAGCCTTGGTGTGGCAATTCCAGTACTAGCCTACAACACAGCACTGGAAAAGTGGTCAAACTTAAAAGTATTCATACTTTTCTTTGTATCTGTTTAATCATTACAAAAAACTAAAATACTAAATACTTTACACCTGAAGGTTTTGTACCTTTCCACTGATCTCTAAATTGTAATGTACATATGTAACTAGACTCAATGCATGTAAAAAACCAAAAAAGAAACAAACCCTGAGATGCATTCAGATGCAAGTGCACCTTTTTCTTAAGATATCACTGCGTGTCCAACCTCTTTTGTAAATCTATTGATCATGAAGAAAAAACAATTTGACAGGAAATAACACTTTGTTCAGCAAAAATTTAAAGTAGTGGAATAAGGAGCCTCTCGCTTGGGGTTATGGTTACAACTTCTGTGCCTAGCTCTCAGAGTATGCTGGGCACACAACTTCAAAAATTTCAAGGAACAGTGCAAACAGCTGGTATGTGAGGCAAAATAGAGAAACAAGGAAATGAAATTTAAAGTCAGCCAAGTTCAATGTGATTCTAATTTTCTTTGACTTTGAGTACGTTAAAAATTAATAAGGAGGAACCTGAACACATTCTGCTGTGCAAGTCTGTAACTTACTATACTGTAGCTGCTCAATATAGCTGAGTGCTGGGTGTAGTATTCTGCTCATGCTCATGTAAGACAATGGAGATTCTTATAGATTTACTTTCTATTTCTCTGGACTGAATGATAAGTCCGAACAATGATATTGTCTCCATGAGGCCTCTATTCTCATTTTCATAATGTCCCTCGGCACTCATAAATTCAGCAGCATTGGGCTGTCAGTTCTGATTAAGATGTTTAATTTGTCTCCACTATAGGAGCACTCTGGCCTTTCGCCAACCTCCACCAAACCATAATCTAAACCAAAAACATAAAGTAATTAATTATGCTCAGCACTTCCTTCCCCTTTTAGACCTACTGTCCAAGACAAATGGAGACCATCTGCTGTAACTTTGATTAGCTGATTAAAATAACTGAACATATTTAGTTAATTTAAAAAAGAAATGTATTCTTTCCATCCAATGAGCTTGGGAATCAACTCACTGCTGTGTAATAAAGTAGTGGCAAGTTCCATTTGTCCACTGCATTGACAATGATATAGCGTTGTCATTGTGATAGAAAGCAATTTTACGTTCTGTCGAGCGTGTGCCGTGTTACAGAAAAAAAGCACAATGCCGTAAACTTGAATACACAAACTATGAAATCCACAGGGTTGGTGTGACTGACTCCAAAAATAAATGCTTCACATTTTCCTATTTTCCTAGTAGCAGACCTTTGATTTGAACTCACTAATTGGTCTAAAACAGTGAACGACTGCTCTAAAGGAATAGTAAATGACTACAGCAGTGGGTCACAGATGGGACTTGGGAAACCCAGATAAAGAATTCAGAGGGAAAAATAAACATCTGTTGTTGTTGTCCGTCACTGTTGTCACTATTAATTAGTCTTTGCAGATTTGCTTTCTGAAGAGCAACATAAAAAAAATTACCCACAACATAGCACTTGAACTATGATCTAATCATTTTACATTAGCATCCTTTAATAAAGTTAATGCTTTGCACCCTCTTTAGGGGTGGATCTGTCTTTAGAGCCACCATTACCTTCAGGAGATATTCCTGCACATTTCCCCACTTTTATGGTTCACAATGAATCTTTGCTCAGATTTGAACAATTCAACAAATCTCACATTTTATATCTACAGGGTACCTTGGGAGTCCATTCAGAACATGGCCAGTCTGCACACTCTGAACCTGGACCATAACCTGATAGATCACATAGCGGAAGGAGTCTTCGGGGAGCTGTATAAGCTTGCACGGCTGGATATGACCTCCAACAGGCTCAGAACCCTTCCACCAGATCCTCTCTTTGCAAGGTAGCTCTTAAGCCCCATCTTTAATGTTTCCACAGAACCGGCTTAGTGAAAGTATCCTGTAGCAGACACCACAGAGCCACCAAAGTGGTTTTTAACAGGGTTCTTTCTAGTGTGGAAATAGGAGACAATGCTGGTGTGCTGACATTCTGGAAATGATTTAGTTTAATTTGTGTTTTAAATTTTCATGCTTTTCACTATTTATTATGCCATGTATTTAACCATCTGAACAGCATGTATGTACCACCAGTTCTTACAAGTTTACTGGCTGAGAAACGTTTCAACATTTGTGATTGCGATGACAAGGAATATGAAGGTTAAGAATAAAAGGCGCCAACTATGCTCCACTTAACTCAAACCAACTGTACAAAGTGTTGCAGTGAGTGCACTTGTGTCGTCAGTATGTTGCACACTGCAACAGATGTAAGCTGATAAAACCACCACCATAGCTGTGATTAGCAATAGATCTATTTTTCGCTTTACATCAGCAGTTAAAATCTCAGGCCAAATTATCACTTTAGTTATAAATTCAATTTTATGTTTAAAGTTCCCCCCTCAACTCATCTTTGTGAATTAATTTAAATTTACTGGGAAACCTGAGTGCTTCCAAGTATGCCAGTCTATAGCTTTCATATTGCCCATTTTTCACTCAGTTTTTTAAAAGTTGTATTTCAGAATTAATGTGCTGCTGAGTTTTACAAAACAGTCATTTAAATTTGGTCACCAGTGCTTTTTAAACCTCTAATGTAGCTTGCTGCATAGCCGCCTTTTTTCACCCTCGTTCTGTGCAATTCAGCATGTTCCCACTCTCTGATTAGAATAGTAGACCACTGCTATCATTGAATGCTATATACAATTAGTTCAGAAACCGGGTAGTTTAATGGAAATCTGGGGAACAATTACCAAGTGCAAGGCTTTAGAAATATTTAAAAACAAGTTATGGCATGTGGCATGAAATGTTTATAATTCTGCACAATTTCTGTATCAACAATCAAATTGAAGCAATTTTCAGGCTCCTTTGTACAAAAGGTCACATTTTCATGAACTTCTCTTCCACTGATGCATGTGACGCAAAGGTAGATTTGGCGTTCAAGTAAATCAACGTGCAGCTATTGTCTACCGCTTATAAATATGGCTTTGCAGTACAAGGTTCGCAAGAGAGCAGTGCATTGTAAAAAGCTTTGCAGCAGTGAACTGGTACAAAGCACATTAATGGAGAAAAAGTGATCACACAATCAAAAAGTCGAGCTTTATCTGTCAAGCTTTATCTGTCAAGCTCCAATTAACTTGAAAGGTACAGAACTTTTTTTAAAATTGCAAGCAGTCGCATAAGAAGGATGTCTATTAGAGGTTTTAAAAAAGTAGTGGTCTCTAAACCATTTGGGAATCAAAGCTAAACATTTGTTATACAAGCCATATAAGCCAATGGCTAACTGAAAAAGTCGTATTTACTGACACATCAAAGGTTGACATTTGTGGCAGAAAGAAGAGTGCATGCTATGAGCAAGCACGAGAGGATGCCAACACTGTGTCAAATGCACTGTTCAAAGCTGAAGGTGTCTTGCCTACTCTGGAGATGGACACATGCATCAAACTGACTCCAACCTGTCTGAGTACAAGTACATGAAAGATATGATACACCGTCCACTTAAGTTCTAAAATCTGCGGACTTTTTCAAAAGCTCAACGTTTAAAGTAATGCAATATTACATAACAAATAAACAAAATATAAGCATCTCCATGAGGTTTCTCATTTTTGGATACACCACATATACTCATTTCTGTAAGACGGAAAAGATGATTAAGAATACTACATTTAAACAGCCTTTAAGTAAATCAAGACATTATTATGTGAATGAATTGGGTGCCTTTCTTCTATTTTTTCCAGGTCTCAGACAGGTGCAATAAGTCCTACACCCTACAATGCTGTCATAAGCCTAAATTTTGGAGGGAACCCGCTGCATTGCAATTGTGAACTGCTATGGTTAAGGCGCCTTATCCGTGGAGATGACATGGAGACATGTGCCACTCCTGCTCACCTGGCTGGAAGGTAAACATCATCAGCTGGTTAATGGATTATTTGTCCTGATTATTTAAGCTTTCCTTCATGCTGAGGGAGCAATAAAATAGGTACAGATTATATTTTGAATCTAAATATATAATATATATCTAAATATACTTCAGTGCTTCCCTACATAATTTTAAAGGCCACAAGTTGTTGCTCTAGACCAGCTTTCAGATTTCTGACACTTTAATAGGATCATGACCGCAAGAACAAAGCTGAAACAAAAATTTCAAGAGGACAGGTAGGCCATGAGGACTGAATTTTAAAATACCGGTGGGATATTTTGCCCTTATTCTGATACTCTAGACTACCTCTTCTTCCTGGATTTCTTGCCAATAAATTTATGCTTTTGCTTTGTAGTCAAAAGTAAATAATGAAAATGAAAGTTTTAAGAGGGGAAAAAGCACTTTATCATCTGCCCCTGCTGACGATACCAGTCAAGACGGTATCACTGGTACTATTCACATTCTCAGTATATGTGTGTCAGGTAAAATTAAATCTTGGTGACTTAGTGTAGCGTTAAAGACCACAGAGGCAGTTTGACGAACTTCGGCATGTGTTTAAATGTCTGTCGAGAGATTCTGTCAACATGATGGCTTTGAATTTGTGCAGGATGCATTCACAGAATCTAATTTGTGTAAAGATCAAGACAAGCGTGGTCTTTCCAATAGATAATGAGTAAAAGGTGCTGAAGTAGGTGGGACAGAGGAGTCATTGGCCCACACATGAATCTGGTGTGATTCCTTGCAAGATAGTATCTAGTTAATTACTCCTTGCTTTGTCCCATTTTCTGAAGGTAAATCATATAATAAGTGATGCATTAATGTTCCTTTCCCTTTAACAAATACAGTAGATATTAACAGTTGTGTCTTTGAGGTGTAGAAGATAAATTCCTGTAATTAGCCAAAAAAGTGAGTGTACTCCATCTGTCCTTGTCTCCCTCGTAGCCTTTATTGTTTTTCCTTTCTTTTGTTCCTCAGATATTTCTGGTCAATTCCTGAGGAGGAGTTCACATGTGAACCACCTCTCATCACCCGTCACACCCACAAGCTGTGGGTGCTGGAGGGCCAGCGAGCCACACTAAAGTGTCGTGCCATCGGTGACCCAGAGCCAGTAATCCACTGGGTTTCACCAGATGATCGCATCATTGCAAACTCATCCCGGACCAGCTCCTTTAGCAATGGAACCTTGGATATCTTGGTGACGGTTGCTCGGGATGATGGGGCGTACACATGTATTGCAATAAATGCAGCAGGTGAAGCAACTGCTACTGTGGACTTGAAAATAATTCCCCTGCCTCACCGGGGTGGAGTAGGTGGAAACGCAGGGAGCAACAATGTTAACACCAAGAACAACAGGAATGTGACCAATGGGATTTTACGGACCGATCCGGGTTCATCGGATATTAGCACAGCCAAAAATGGAGGGATTAACAATGGCGCAGGACGTGGAACAGAGACAGAGGATGGGAGAAGAGGTGGAGGGGAGGACGAAGAGGGTGACAGTGGTAGGGCTTCTGAAGGGGAAAGGGCTGATGGAGGAAGTATGGAGGATGAAGAAGGGGAAGAAGAGGAGGGAAGGATGGTTGGGGTACAGGGAGTTACATCAACCTCGGCTCAGGTCCGATGGGATTTGGGGCGTTTGTCTGCAGCTTATGTTGTCTGGATGTATCAGATACAGTACAACTGCACTGCTGATGAGACACTTATCTACAGGTCAGTTCAACTTTATTATTTACTTTACTCACAAAGCAAACAATGGACATCTTTATGCCTCTGAACATTTACTTTCAAAGTAACTTAGATACTTGCCTGTAAATCACCCCATCAGCTTCCCCTCCTGATACAACCACAAGGCATTTAACAATTTTGCAGGGTCATTCCCCCCCTTAAAAGGTGAATTTTTCCTTTCACCTTTTAAATATTTATCCATTACAGTGCACTTCAAGAGTTTGACACTTCAGTAGTCAAACTGTCAAACTGTTCACCTTATATTTGGATGGGTAGATAGCCAAAGTGAAGAATGAATGGGGTGCAGGATGAAGGGATAGTGGAGCAGAGATGGTTAATAATTTATCTGCATCACTGTATGACACTAAAACCCACTAGGTAGCAGCCAGCACATATAGATGAAGGCAGAACAAAAGTACACATGGATAAAACTGTGGAAATAAAAGGTTTTGTGAGAGGGGGGCTTTCTAAACTTTGTACCATGGAACATGAAAACATCTACAACCAAGACAGTGTCACCCTCAAAATGCAAGATGCATCAACATTTAAATGTGCATTAAAAGTTAACAGAACAGCAATGTTCATTTAATCTGAAGTAACAAATCTTTCTAAGTTATGTCAGTTTAATTAATCAATCTAAGAGGGAGATAAATAACCACTCAGGCAGCTTGGATTTGTGGTCCAGGAGAGCAAAGTTATTCTTTAAAACACAGCAAGCAAGTACAAGGTACAATTCTGGAAAAATATGAGGTAAAAAAAATGTGTTTGTCTAAGAAAGTGCAAATTATGCACACCATTTTTATGTATTGCTGTTTATGTGTAATGTAGCACTGGATATAACAGAGAGAAAGATTGATAAGTTCCTTAGAAAATCATTGCAAAGAAAGCCAAAAAAAATAAGAGCAAAACACAGTTCCTATAAACCACACCTTTTTCTTTTTACCAATGAAATGCTAGACGACAAACCTAACTTAGTTAACATCAAGAGAAGAAATGCATATGAAGTCTAAAAGAACAAGTTTAAGACGAGTGGATAGGAGTTAAGTTTTTCTTCTTAAAACAATGTGGCCTTGGTGTACTTACATGTACAATACTACTGTGCTGTTCATGAATGATGGCAGTATACATTCAAAGTTCACTGTGTCTCAATTTACAAGCATAGACAGATGAAACATTTATGTGTAGGGTTATTGCTACAGTGGCTGAAACAATGAGAGGAAGATGGAATAAGACAATGAGGGTTGGTTATGTGTTTGTCTTTTGTTTTAGTTGGCAGTAATGCAGGAGTTCAGTGTGGCTTCCCTCAGGTATTAAAGAAGGCATTAAGCTGCAACCATATTGGTAAGGGTTGGAGCAACCTATATGGCATGTAGAGTGAAGGGAACATAGACAGATTGAAAGATGATTAGAAAACAGTAGCTATAATTAGAAAGGTTGAGAGCAAAGTAAGAAAAGTTTTAGCCAGGGTTGACTGTAAAAGGATGGATGGGTAGGAGAAACTAATAGTCTGAGTGAAATACAGTCTCAGAGGGGAAAAGCAGATGAATTGATGATGGAGAAGATGGACTGGGGGAAAGGGGAAGAAGGGAAATGGGTTCCTTGGGTGAGACTGCGATAAAAACAGGTTGGGTGAAAGGAGACAGACTGACAGACAGTAATGGGGAGAAGAGAGCGGAAGGTCCAAGTGGTCCTCATTGAAGAAGGAAGTTAGGAGAGAGGGAGGGAAGGTATTCAAATCTGTAACTGAAATAGAAAGTGCTCAGAGTGCACCTGCGTATGCATGAAAGAGGGAAGAACTGGGAGAAATTATTTAATAAAAGGAGGATGAAAATTGAGCTAACAGAAAAGTAAGACAGCAGAAAGAAGTAGCCATTAAAAAAAACAACAACAACAAACAAAAAAACAGGAATAACATGACAAGGGAGCAGGAAGATTTAGAAATGAAGACAAGGCAATTTTGTGAATGCCAAGTGCTCCACTGCTAAAAAGAACGTTGGGTATTTGAAAGAATGGAGGTAAAGCGATGCACAATTGAAATGAAACATCAAAACAAATGAGTGCAGATTCTGTATGGTCCCATGACCCATTTTTAGCAATTAAAAATAAAAACTCCTTGCATGATTGAATAAAATGAACTTAGATCCCAGGTCTCTCGCTAATCAGCCATGTTAATTCATCAATTTAAAAATAATCCAATAGGGAAACTGGTTTGATTAGTTATCTCTGGAAACCAAAGTGAAGAAAATATATACTGTATGATCTATATATTTTCAGAAAAACTAAACAGTGCCACATTTATCAATTGCTTTATCAATTTGCTTAAAAAATTAAATACTGAACTTGCTTAAAGTAGCCTTTTTAGCAAGGATGGTTGTATTAGAATGCAAGCATTGTATAAGTGTTTGTTATAGTCATTTTATATCCCTCTTGACCCAGCTGAATTTAGCTCTTTGAAAGAAAAGGTTAACACCAGTAAAATATCCTTCTCTTAACCAACTTAAAAGAAACAGCTGCATCATTAGAGGTGAAAGCTCAGCTCTGAAGCCTGAGACAAGAAAATGCTGATACAGACGGAACATAAAGAAAACAGAGATAAGCAAGAAAGACAGAGCCACTGGCTGGTTGGGATCACAGGGGAGATGCTTAAGTTCAGTCAACAGGGAATATGGATCAGAAGTTTAACTAAGCTAAACAAATCACACCCACCAATAAAACAGAGGGGGGGATAAGTGTCAGAGCGGTAGTGGCTGTTGTAAAAGGTCAAACTTGAATACAGGTTGAAACAGGACATGAGAAGTCTAATGGCTTTGAGGGACAACCAGAAGGAAGCACTGCACTCAGTCTCTGAGGACAGAAAGAGGAAACAGAGCATCTGAAATAAAGCATAAAATACTGCCAAGAATTTCCAGTATAGATTTCCATCTTGCTACCAGTTTGCCAGTGCCAACTGCAATATCATACCGGCTAGCAAGTCAGAGAAAAAAATGAATCAACCAAAGGAAGTTTGGCTTAGAAATTCAAAAGAAGAAACCAGGAGAGTGAGATTTCAGGCTTTGTTGGGAATTTGTGTTCATGTTCTGTTGCTGCTTTTGTTAGGAGGAGAAAACACCAGCTGAACTGGGCCAAAGATGGGAAGAGGGCCACGAGGTGAAAATTGAGATTTAGGAAATCAAGGCTAAGAAAGCAAGAAAGACAAATCTTTGAGAAATTACAAAAAAATGAGTACATAGTAGGATGGAGGTATATAGAATACAGAACAGGAGATCGCACCGTGTGACTGCCAGACTGACTCACCTTTAAAAAAGGTCAGTCATATGTTAAACACCAGGCTCCATTTTAGCATGCCTTGGTATCTGCCACAGTGGCAGGTGGAAAGTCATACGTTCAGTTTCCCCGAGGCAGTGCTCTCATCCTTAACCTTAGCAACCCTGACAGCAGCAAGTGAGCTTTGGTAAACTTTTATAGAACCATATGGCCATTGATGCTTTAATGTGAGGTGGTGTTCAGGTTCTGAAAAGCCCAGTAACAGGAGATTTCTTGGTTACTGGTTAACATATGAGCAGTTATCATGTTATTCTCAGCACTTGTAAGTCACAAGGAACATGCAGTGAGACAGTTTGGTGGCCATCAACCCTTATCAGAAGAAATCACATCTTTGTGAAATTTTATCAAAAAAAAAAAGTTGACTTTATGGTAGCTATGGTACTGAACTGCAACACTTGTGCACGTGTTTATTATGTTTCCTTTATAGTTTGTGCACGATATGTATGAATACAGAGCAGACAACGCAAATGCACCCATAAAATTGCCTAGGATTGTACAGGGATGAATGATGACCATTCTACCAGTCACAAAAGCCACCTAACATGCAGTGAATAGTGTATAGAACCAGTCAGAACATCACAAGAATATTGTTTGAAATACATTTTACGTTCAGTATAGGTGTCACTGAGTCCAGCCCCTGCATAACACATTATTCAATACAAATTATACATTCTTCGTTTATTTTTTTAAAGTGTAGATTCATATTGTTTATCATCACTGGCAAGCTGCTGAAAATTAGTTATGAATCACTGACACAGAACGTATGTCAGAGGGGACATCTGTATGGCACTTGTACATGTCAGAGCCAAAAGTTTCTCATTAGGTCCAACAACAGCCTTCAAAGTGTGCAGGAAGGAGTGGAGTCGCTTTGACAATTTTCACAATTGCACCCCAGTCACAACAGGATCGACCTTTCTGCTGGGCACTCAAAGTGCCAAGACTGGCACCAAATTTAATGGGAACACAAACGATCACATGGAGCGCGAGAGGAGGAAGCTGGAGAGAGAATCACGCCGAGTTTTAGAAATAATGAGAATAATGAAAGTGGAGTCTAAGAAATGAGGTGCACGGTTAAAAAGTAGAGGCTGAGAGTTTGAAAGCCATAGGAAAGGAGCATGCTAAGAAACAGACAGTTGAGAAAACTGCTAATGAGTCACAAAAGGAGAGGGGTTTGAAAACAGAAACGGAAAGTCAGGTGTTCAGAATTACATATTTTGCTGTTGCAAATTATACAGCATATTTGACTAATACTTGTCAGAATACTAAACTGAGCTGTAGACATTCATAAATATAAAACGCAGTGTATCAGCTTATCACTAAACTGTGTCCTGCGCTATGCTTTATTAACCATTTTTCCCACTGATGCAATCAAAAATACTTTCAGTTAGTCACATTGCAGATGTACATACAATATGATATTAGTAGGGGAAATGATATGAGCACCCTATTTTAGCCTGGCAACCAATACAAGAAATTGTAAAGGAAACGAGATAAGTGCCGCTACTGAGGCAGAGATTAATAAGGATGCAAGAACAGAGATGGCACCAGAGCAGGGCAGAGGCAAAGATGGAGAAAAAGGAAGACAAGATGAACAAACAACGACTTAAACAGGTGAAAGGACAGAGGGAAGGGAGGCAGTGAAAAGGAGATGGGGCAAAACAAAGTAGAGCATTTTACCCCATGGGAAGATCTAATTAAGTGTTAAACTACTGTGTCAATACATGTGTCAGCTCACATCAGAGGCATAAAAAGGAAGGTGGAAAGAACAGGCTCAGCACTCAATACATATGTCACATTATATTATTCTGTAGGGTCACAGAAAGGGAGAGGGTGAGGAAAGCAGGCAGTGAGAGATGGGGAGCGAGATTCCTAATAACTTACTCAGTTTCTTGATTTTATTGTAACGATGACAAAGACAGGGTCAGAGAAACGAGTGAGAATGAGAGAGAAAAAAGTGAATCTGGTGCCACAGGAAAGGCATGCCAAATGAGAAAGAGTGGAAAGGGCAGATTCAGGAATTCAACAAAAGAGAAGGAGGAATGACAAAATCTGGGAGAGAGGGGGAAAAAGCCTGACAAAAAGACTAAAGGAGGAAAAGGAGACAAAAACTGAGGGAGGAAAAAAGACAGTAAACAGCCTGCCGAATCAAGACTAAAATGTAGCAAAGGGTGGACGAACAAAAGTCGTGACATGAAAAAAAAAAAGAAAGGAGAGCAGATAGATGTCAGCCAGAAGAGAAGATAATTGCTTTGTTGTTTCTCCTCATCTTTCTCTCTCTCACTCTCTCCTCTGGCTCTTGCTCTCTGTGCCCAATCTTGTCTGGTGTCAGACCACCAGACTTGGTAATGCTGATAGAGAAGAGGAAGACATGAGACGGCAAGAATAACAAGAAAAGAAGACAGAGAAAGTGAGATGAGGAAAAGAAAACAGGACTCCACCACTCCTTTACTCCCTCTATCACTCTCCTCTATTCCCCCTCCCCACTCTCCTGGGTACTAATAATTACTCGTTTCTGTGTCACCGGCTTGAACAAAGCACTCCCTTGTCTCTTTCACTTTCTTCCTGCATCTGTGAATGTGCACGCCTTTGCAGGGTTTAACCATAATTAGAAGTGCAGAGATGGAAGCTTACACTTTTGGTATGTTAGAAGCCAGTGCACAAAGCTCAAGTCAGGGCAAACACAGGCATGATAACAACACACCAACCATTTAATCAATTTTATTTCAAACAAGTAGTCCAAGCTATGAGATGCAGTTTATATTCACGAACTTACTATGTGTCGAGTACCGAGGTTTTAGACGAATATTATTTCATGTGTACCCACACCACATAGCTAAATACGGGTAGAAATGAATAATGCAGCGAGTGGTAGCGAATCAGCATATCAAAGATGCATGCGTTTGTGAATGTGTCTGGGTCTGCCATGTATATTTTAGTGAATTTGCTTGCCTATTTCTGTCGCTCCCAGCGTAGCAAAAAACAACTAGAGAGGTGATTCACGATCTCATAAGGGAGGAAGCAGTGGCGGGGTGGGAGAGAAGACTAAGAGGGGGTGGGGAACAGGGGGAAGATAAGAAGTGTAAGATGAGTGCAAATAGAGAGGTGGCAGTAAAAAGGAAAAGTGGAGGCAAGAGGATGAGGGAGGAGCAGAGGGACCTAAAAAGGAGATGACAAAGAGGAGAGGAGGCAGAGGAGAGGAGAGGAAGCGTGACCTTGGATGCTCAATCATGGTACATGGTTATTGGTGTGGCTAATAGAGATATAGTGGAGTGACTGTGAAAAGGAGAGAGGCTGGGAGGTCAGGCAGAGCCTGGTGAGAAATGCCGAAGGATTTGCCAAGATACAAAGAATCAGAAGAGATGTGGAGAGTGAACAGCATAACAAAGTATAAGTGAAATAGTAAAAGAGGTTGAACATGGAACAAAAGACTGCACCACAGCAGATTTAGATACAGGGAAAAGAGGGATGGGATTACGCAGTGATGGAAAGGGCAGAGGATATGGACAGATAAGGAGAGGCCGATCAGCAAAAAGAAGGAAATCTGTTCACGTAAGATGGATAGAAAAAATAAGTTAGATGCATTGATGGTGGAGCACTGACAAAGAGCTTAAAAGAAGGACAGAGAGAAGAACAGAGGTTAGAATGAATAAAAGGAAGGAGCATGAAGGTAGGATTAGAAAAATGGTTCAATGATTCACTCAAGGTGTGCGTATGTGAGTGAGGCATGGGCATACAATGGAGGACCAACTGAATGGCCCACGTCACCGACTGCAAAAAGCAAACAGCTATTTCAGGGTAATCCAAATAGATACGAATGTGCCAAATCCAGAATAATTTAATGCAACCACACATAATGAGGTACCAATGGTAATTAGCACAAATATTGCTTGTATCAGAGTCTGTCAATCTGGTTTCTTTTTCTGTATCCAGTAACGCATGCAATATACCTCAGGCACTGAGTGACAAGACAAGACATTACAAAACAGTACGCACTAATATGAATCAAGGCAGGAGAAAAGGGATTTGAATATCATTCCTTGTTACAGAGAACCAGCATCTCATTGGAGTACATGACTCACTGCAACGATGGTCAAGTCACTCTGCCTTGTGAGATCTATCAATTATATATAGATATATAAAGGCTCTGGATGAACTGACACCACTGTGATATATCTCGGGCCTTTTATAAGCCTATGCTATGACCAAGGCTTTTTATTCAGGAACAGAAACAGAAGCATTGTGAGCGATGCTTCTTGTATATTTCATGTTGGAAATCTGATTGGGCACCCACTCTTTTTGCTGCTGGATTTCACAGGAGGAATTCACAATGCTGTGGTTTGACTGATTGCCCAAGAGGCTTTTATTTTGAGAGTTTATCTCTGAGATATGTAGTCATCATCCTTTGGCTTGACTCTCTTGATGCTTTTCTCTTTGCTCTAGGAATATGGAAAGTCCTTAATAAAAACCTCACAGCTTTCCATCTCAATTTTAGTTATTGCTTTGATGTTTTAGGTTGTCCAATATAGTCGACGTCCATCATTTCAGAGCTGCCTGACATTTTAAAGGAGTTCTTTGGGGACAGGCATTCATTAAAGACATTCACAAAAATTAATCCATTAAACAAAATGGACAGCAAAACTCCAAGGACTTTATGGCAAATTAGCCTATTCCTTAGGCTATGAAATTGTAGTTTGATTTTTTTGCAGTGATTATCTCGTTATGTCAATACTGGCTCTTCAAACAGAAGAGATGACTAATAATCTGTGAAATGAAACTATGAGAGTTGACTGGTCTTGAGTGTTTAATGTGTGGATATTGCAGGAAGAGATACTCACTAGAAAAACTACACTGTTGAGTCAAATAATGAGCCTTTGCCATGGAAACACACACCTGGAACCCAAGTTGCTTCACCATACAGGAGTTAACTGGCAAATTTGTAACTGTGATAAAAAGGAATATACAGTGACCTAATGACCACTGGATAAGGATGATTTTAATGAGAATGCCCCATGTGTCTGCTCAGATTATTCAGGAACCTGGAGTGTCAGACAGTACATTGTAATTTCTTATTAAAATCAAACTGAGCTTCTGCTGAAAATTAAGAGTTTGGAAGCATTTCTTTGCCAGTCCTTGCTATTCAAATCACCCCAGGCGATTTGCTAACACAGTGGAACTCTGCTTGAAACATTCTGTTATTTGCAAAAGAAAAAAAAAAAACTGCTTTTCCTCTAAATTATACCAGTTCATTGGTGAATATACTACTTATTTGTTAAAAAAACATTCAGTTTTGTTAACTTAAGCCTTGATAAGGTGGTAAAAAAGTGATCAATATTCCTACTTGGCATTAACAGATCCATTGGTCTACCCTGTAGCTTTCCTCAAGTAGGCCCTTTTTATTTCCCAGCTAGCAGTGCATTATTCAAGACAACTAATCCTATAAACACTGATATAAATATGTATATGAGAATTGTCAGTTGGATTGGTGTTATTTTAAAAATTGCGTTACCCAAAAAGGAGCTAATTATACGCAATTTAAAACTGGAGGGAAAAAAAGACTAAATTGCTGCTGTCTTTGGGTCTTTATTTTGGAGGCATTACAAACTGAGCAAGGTTAAGGGACTTCTAAGGCAGCTCTCTGGATGTCTGAGTCATCCTAGATGGCATTTATAGGATGTAGCTCAGGTCTGAGGGGACCTGAAATGGTTAGTAACATAGGATACAAATAAGCCCTTTGATGTAGCGTGAAAAAGGAAGGAAAGAGGGAATTGGACAGCAAAATGCAGAGAAAAGAAAAAAGGAGTCACTGACAAAATATTCTGGTTATCAAAACAAAACTACAAACACATACTTGCCCACACAAGAGCGTTGGAAACACAGAGGGCAGAGTCATACCCATCAGCGACACTTGAGGTGTGCTACAGTCTCCCACACACACGTTACCCTTGTATGTCACATACACAAATCCACTGACATCCAAATACACACATTTATTCCCTCGTGCAATAAATACAAATGTGAAACCATTTGGAAACAGTAAGACAAGCGCATAAACTTATGTGAAGCCTGTTCCCTAGACTCAGTCTTTTTTTATTGTCCTCTCCGTCTTTGTATTGTTCCACCTCTCGCCCATTTGTTATTTCTAACGGCTGCTCGAACACTTAGAATGAGGACACATTCAAACCACTTCTCTCTTTATTATCCCACGCAAGCTCTCACTCATTATAGACATACACAGGAACACATCTGCAGTCCAAAAGACCAAAACACAGATCATATATGTTTTAACTGCCTAATCAAAATCAGAGAAAACATCATCTACACTTCAACTATAGCCCAACCTTTAGCTGCTCCCTTGTATTTCCTCCCAAGGGGTCGCCATTAAACCTAAAATGGGCACTTTTTAAAAAAAAAAAAAAAAAAAAAAAAAGCGAACC
>VUQH01000983.1:7293-21161 GCA_015106775.1 Etroplus canarensis
CTTTGTGTCTGATCCGCCTGGAGGAGGCGTTTACACATTTGGCCCAATCACAGAGAGTCTTACTGACCTGTGACTCTGTTCAGACGAGGAGATCAACAACATGAAGCTGGAGCTGGACAAATATGGCATCCAGATGCCCGCCTTCAGCAAGATCGGAGGAATCCTGGCCAATGAGCTGTCAGTGGACGAAGCTGCAGGTAGGAACAGACTCTGATTGGCTGTTAGAAGACGAGGCTGCAGGTAGACTCTTCTGTAGTGTGCTGACCTTTGCCCTCTCCCATCAGTCCATGCTGCGGTGGTCGCCATTAATGAGGCTGTGGACAGAGGGAACGTGAGCGCCACGGCGGCGGCTCTGAGGAACCCCGCCGCCCTACTCGTCAACCTGCAGGAGGTGCTGATGAGCGTCTACCAGGAGATGCTGCTACAGGCGAGGAGGAGGAAGGCTGAACGGGCCGCGGGCAGGGTGAGAATCTGATTGGTTGATGAGACGCCTGTGTCATCAGGTGATCAGACTGTTAATGTGTGTGTGTGTGTGTGTGTGTGTGTGTGTGTGTGTGTGTGTCAGCGTGCTGCCTCAGAGGACAAAGACATGTACGAGGAGTATCTGACCCAGAGGGAAATCCAGGAGCACGTCAATACCGTCAACGGTGAGACAACAAGCCCCTCCCACTCCCTGTCATTCATGATGTTTGCTGTAGAGACATGGTTAGTGCTTCGGCGTGTGACGATGGTTCTTACTTCTGTCAGGTGTAGGATTTGCAGATTTCATGTTATTTAAGAAAATGTTGCAGTGTTCCTAATAAAGTGGCCAGTCCTATTGTTTCATCTGACATGGCCACTTTATTAGGCACTCCTGTTTACCTGCACTTTCACGCGTGGACGTTGGCGTCAGACGGCAGCAGCAACAGTCGCACTGTGATTTCTGCAGAAAGTACGTCGTCTAGTTGGATTAATGATGTTGATGATGTCACTGTCAGCGCGGGCGGCGGTGGAGCAGGTGGACGAGGCTCTGGACGCCGCAGACGAGCTGGCTCTGCTGTCAGCTCTGCAGCTGCCGTGTTTGGCCCTCAGGGGCCTCCGTACTGACAACGGGCCCTGGTACCTGGACCAGCTGACCGCAGACCGCCAGCAGAAGGCCATGGTATGTACACACACACACACACGCATGCACGCACGCACACACTTACTCTTAGTGACCTCTCTGTGACCTCTGACCTCAGGATCTGGGCTCTGTGGATCCTCTGGAGCGTGACGAGCTGCAGGAAGGCATCACTGCCGCCAACCAGGAAGCTCAGAGTGCCAGAAACAGTAAGTCGCTTTCTGCCCGCACCTGAACCAAATGCACCTTTTGACCTCTGACCCACACGTGTGTGTGTTTCAGTGGAGGCGGCATTGCAGAGCGTCAACGCGGCGTTGCGTGGAAATGACCCCAGACGCACCGTCAGCTGCCTGATGACCTCTGACCTCCAGCTGCCTGAAGTGTTTCCATCTGCTGCCAAGCTTTATCACCAAGAGCTGCAGCTGCTGCAAAGACAGACTGCACAGGTAACCTCACCCGCCGCACGGGTTACCTCACCCATTGAACTCCACGTTCAGCCTTCTTCACAAAGTGCAGTTTTAACAGTACGTGTTAGATTTCAAACACACATTCTGTGTTTCTTTTGTGAAAAATGAACTTTTCTGTTTCAAACTGAATATGACATTTAAAAAATGGCAACCCGCGTGTGACATCTTTGTCAGCAGGAAGCTGTAAGATTTACTCTTATTTTGAAATTTGCTCATTCCCCAAAGCCGTTCAGTGCGTCGGATTCGAACCTTCCGACATGCCGGTTTCGTATGGCACCCCTGCTCTGGGGTCTGCTGGGCCCCTCCAACAGGCGTTCATCACCGGTAATAATCCCAGTGTAACAGTAACATGTTATTAACATCAATTTACATCCCACATTCCAAAAATGTTGGGACGCCGCGTAAAACCTGAATAAAAACTCAAAGATTTCTGTGAACTGGGTTTAAAAACTTCCATGTTATCAGTTAGAATCCACAGATCCAATTTCTGGATGATCTTCTAGGCTCAGCTGATTGTTTAGTGTTTAAATTTGATTTGACAGGAGAGTTTCGGAACAGTTTTCTGCCTTTGGCGGTGGTGGGCGGGGCCTGTGATGACCTGACTGTGCTTCGACTGCTCAGAGGAAGTACCCGTCCGTTTACTGTGTGAAATGAAAGTTTAGCAGGTTCCTAACTTTTCAAAGAGCGACTGAGTCTTTAAAGAGAACATTTTAACCCTGAGAGCAGAAAGCTGATCAGATGACCTGTGTGATCGTCAGACTGCCTCCATCATCCTGAAGCTGTCAGATCCAGCATGCTCAGAAACTCTCCCATCAGCTGTTTAGCTGCAGCTAAGCCACTCTGTCAGGCGATCTGCATGTAACGTGCACTTCCTGTCCTCTCCTGCAGGAGGAGCTGCAGCAGGAGGAGCTCTTTGTCGCTGTGGAGATGCTGTCAGCTGTCGCTCTCATCAATCAGGCCCTGGAGGCGGGACATCTGCGGCGGTTCAGCTCCTCATTGGTCAGTCCGTCTGCAGCGCTCTCAGAGGTAGACCCCGCCCTGCTGGACAGGTACCGCTCCTCACCTGTTTACCTGTGTCACGCACGCCTGCTAATGATGTCATTACTGATGATGTCACTGCTGTGCAGGTACTTTGAGCGTCTGATTGGTGTGAAGGAGCAGGTGGGACGAGAGCTGCTCACCTGGAATCAGCTGCAGGAAGGAATCAACTCTGTGAACGGCTCAGCGCAGGACGAACAGCAGCGTACGACACGCCACACAAACAAACACGTAAACAACAACGCAAACAGTAAACAACGAGGCTCAGCGCAGGACGAACAGCAGCGTACAGAAACGATAGCCACTGTGGTTTGGGTTCTCTAATTTAAGCAGCAGTGTGTCAGATTTAAACTGATCTCTTTTATCAGAAACTGAGACTAACATACCTATTTATGCTTTTTATTGTGTAAACTCCATCTGAGATAAGAATTGTTGTTTTTGTTTCTCACCAAAACATATTTATATCTGTAGTGTTAGCTGGTCCTCTTCCATAGGAGTTACCGTAGCTCAGAAGGACAAACAGGCTAGTTGAGATTTCACGCCTGACGTTACTCGTCTGCTCTAATCTGTCCAAACTTCTGAAACTAAAATAATCTTCTAACTCACAAATCTTATTCAGTTCAACTGCATTTCTGATTTCAAATTATTCTTACTTACAAAAACTTCAGGACTGAAAATGCATGTGGCTGTGGAAGATTTAATTTTGTACTCTGAGGTCCACCGTAGGTTCTCGGGTGTCGTGATCTGCGTTCTCACCAGTAGATGTCACTAAATCCAACAGACTACTCCTTTAATACAATCAGCCAAACTTTAATTTTAAAACGCGTTTAGTGCAGGTTAAATTAAAATTTGAAAAAGCACATAAAATAAAAATCAGAAAAAATAGAAATAAAAGGTGTGACCTGACCCTTGTGATCTGTGTTACCCTCAGAGCTCCTGGCCTTGGGTCTGATAAACGAGGCCGTGATGAACGGGGACCTCCAGCAGCTGCTGTCCGCCTTGCTGCTGCCCTCCTGTGGCATAGATGAGGTTTTACCCGCCAACGCCTGCAGGTACCTGATCCTGCTGACCCGAGCCCGGCAGCACAAAGCTCAGGTAACTGCGCAGGTGTAGCTGCAGGAGTAAACCTGTACGCATAGCCTGAGACTCAAACCCCATCGTTCACGCTGAAACTGTCATATCAGTCTCTGACATTCATCTTCTGTCCAATCAGGTGAGGAGAGATCCAGGCGCCGAGCTGTGGTTGGCTGACATCCAGGAGGCCGTGAAGACAGCCAATCAGCAGAGTCAGAAAACTCTGAAGTGTGAGTCGCACCTTTATTTCACGCATGAGTTACCTGCTCAGGTAACCACACCCGCTCCGTATTTAACCATCAGAAACCAGCACTGTGGGCAGGTCCAGCTGAACACCAAAGCCCAGAAACCTCAGTCAGAACCGGTCCTGAGTGAGTCTGAACCAATCACATGGTTCCGTCTTGCTGTTGGCCCGCCCACCACCTGCAGGAGCTTCTGTCTGGTTTTTAATACATTGGGTGTAAGGCAGAGGTCCGCTTGACCGTACCAGTTGAATATAGTGAGGCTCACCTCAACACACACCTGAAACCATCCTCCAGGAGAGGGGCTGGACTCTGGAGTCTGAGAGGTGGTGGGCAGGTGTAGGTATACCTGTAGCCCCCAGCTTATGGTCCGTACTGTGCCTTTAGGTCCTCATTCCAGCTCAGTACCCCGCCTTCCTGGAGTCCCTGGGTGGGGTGCTGGAAGGTGCTCCTTCTAGGGAACTTCAGAGCTCATGTCAGTGTGCCTGCTTCAGTGTATTGATTATTGGTTGGTTCCTGTCAGTGTGTCTGTCGGTGGCGGCGGTGAATCAGGCGGTGAAGGAGAACAAGGTGAAGCAGACACTGCGAGTCTTGTCTCTGCCGGAGGCGGGGCTTCACGGAGTTTTACCTGACTGTGCTGCAGAGTATCAGAGAGAGCTGAGCGCCCTGATGGCACAGCGCCTACACACAGGTAACACAGGTGATGGTGGTGTTTGGTTTGCACCCTGCCAGAGTTACAGCTGACTGTGTGTGTGTGTGTGTCCATGTGGGAGTTCAGGAGACAACAGGAGTCCTTGGGTTAGAGTCCGGCTGCAGGATGGGTCCTTTTATTACTTCCACCTGAAGCGACTGGATGGAAGCTGGGAGAGACCCACCGGCTTCGTCCACAACAGCGTGTTCATGGACCACCACGACATACAGGTGAGGTCACCTGAGGGTCACCTGTGGTGCTGTAGGTGCATCCTGTAAGTGCAGATGTACCTCAGAGGAAGTCCTTGAAGTCCTGGCTAGTCTCAAGGGAAACCTGAAATATGTTTTAAACAGCCATTCCTCTCCCCGTGGTTGGTTACCAGCCTGTGATGTGATGTCACATGTCCCCCTTCAGGAAGTGGTCAGCAGCGCGTCAGCATTGTACAGTCGCAGCGTGCTGTGGCGGAGAAGCGAGACCCTCGTCGTTCGCCTGCAGGCTCGGTGTCGAGGCTTTCTGGTCAGACGGCACGTGGAGACGCGCCGTCGGTTCCTGCTGAGTCAGACGCCCGCTGCCGTCGTCATCCAGGTGAGACCCTGCAGCGCGCTCAGGCTGATCACGGTTTATACATGAGGTGTTACAGGCGCGTCTCTGCTCTGTGTTCAGGCTCACTGGAGGAGGTTCGTCCAGCAGAGGGCGTACAGACAGCGTCTGCGGTTCCTCTACGTGAACTGGCGAGCTGCAGTCAAGGTAACAGCTGATGGTGACGAACTCCAATGGGATAAATGACTGACTTTTACCTGCAGCTGGTCAGCAGTATGACCCTCACCTGTGTGTGTGTGTGTGTGTGTGTGTGTGTGTGTGTGCGTGCAGATCCAGTCCTTCGTGAGGATGTGGTTGGCGAGGAGACGATATCGAGCTCGGCTGAGTTTCTTCAGGCGTAACGTGAGTCCTGCTGATGTCACACTCACATGACCTTTAACCTCGTGACCTCAGGTGTCAGGATCTCAGCGTGTTTTTGCGTGTCATCAAAAACCACCTGAAAGGTCCTGATGTAGTACTTATGCTCAGTTATGTTTTTTTTTTTTTTTTTTGGTTACTGCCTTTACACCAAGCTAACTTAACAGTTTCTGGTGTTTAAGCTAAGCCAGCCTAACTGTTTTCATCCTTTGTGCAAAGCGTATCACATTGACTCATGGCTCTGCCCACAAGTTTTTCTATCCAAAATACATTTTGAGGTCACATTGTGTACGCAGTACCAGCCAATCAGAAGGCAGGATTTGCTGTCTCCATGGTAACTGTGTGTGTCCACAGGTGGGTGCTGTCATAAAAATCCAGGCCTTCTTTAGAGCCAACAGAGCTCGAGAAGAGTACAGGATGCTAGGTAAGCTCACTAACGAGATGCTGCCTCTGACTGGTCGGACTGAAGTGTAAACTGAGTCATTAATAAGCCCCTCCCCCCACCTGTCTCAGTGCACTCGGCCACACCTCCTTTGTCCGTGGTCAGGAAGTTTGCTCACCTGCTTGACTTGGGCGATGGTGACATCAGAGAGGAGGCGGAGCTTCTGCGTCTGCGGGAGGAAGTGGTGAGGACCATTCGCTTTAACCGGCAGCTGGAAGCCGACCTGGACCTGATGGACCTGAAGATCGGGCTACTGGTCCGCAACCGAGCCACACTGCAGGTACAGCCCTGAATCCCTCACAGAAATTCTGCCCTTTTACCAGGGATGAGACCCAAATTCCCTACAGAGTCCCGGACCTGAGCACCCTACAGAAACTCCGCCCCCCTATAGAGTTCCAGCTCCAAAAATACCTACAGAGTCCTAGACCTGAGCCCTTACCAACAGCCAGACCCCCTATAGGAACTTAAACTTCAGCCACAATAGAATCTCAGACCTTCTATAAAAACCCTGACCCTAACCCAACCCAGACCTAAATCCACTACAGAATCCAGACCTCCTGCAGAGTCCTAGACCTGAGCCCTTTAAAAGGCCGGATCTGAACCCAGACTCACATATCTTACAGAAACCCAGATCCTGTGCAAAGTCCAAGACCCTGGCACCCTACAGAATCTCAGACCTTGAATCCCCCTACAGAGTCCCAGACCTGACCACCCTACAGAAACTCTGACCCTGAATCTCCTTTAGAAACTTAGACCACCTACAGAGTTCCAGACATGAACCCTTAATGAAAGCCAGATGTGAACCCAGATCAACATCTTTTACAGAAACCCAGACCCCCTACAGAGCCCCACCTCAGACCCAGAACCAGAATCTGTAACCTCCTCATTAGGGTGTATTTCCTGTCCCTGTGTCCTTGTTAAGAAAGAGTTTTCTATGAACAGGAAGTGGTGTCTCACTGCAAGAAACTGACGAAGAAGAACAAGGAGCAGCTGTCTGACATGATGGACGTGGAGAGGAGCAAAGGTCTGAAGGCTCTTAGCCGAGAAAGGAGGGAGCGACTGGAGGCCTACCAGCACCTGTTCTACCTGCTGCAGGTAAACATACCAGAACACCTGAAGTTCAGGTTTGTTCACCTGGTAAATCTTTCCCACATTTACCCTGGAAAATCTCATCACCTACACAAAGAAACGGGCTCGCTCATTTCAGCTCGTCGATATCTTCGTCTAGTCACCCAGGCGTGTGGTACCTGTTGCATTTGAGCTCTGACGCTGTGTTTCAGACGCAGCCTCTGTACCTGGCTCAGCTGATCTTCCTGATGCCTCAGAGTCGCTCCACCTCCTTCATGGAGATGTTGGTGTTCAGTCTGTTCAACTACGGCTCAGACCGCCGCGAGGCCTTCCTGCTGCTGCAGCTCTTCACCGAGGCGCTCCGATACGAGATCAGGTGATCATGATGTCACTGTTTGCCTGCCTGTGAGCTGCCACGTGATGTCACTGTTTACCTGCCTGTGAGCTGCCATGTGATGTCACTGTTTGCCTGTCTTTGTGATGTCAGACTGAAAGTGGAGCAGCCTCGGGACGTCGTCACAGGAAACCCCACTGTCATCAAGATGTTGGTGAACTTTTACCGACACGCTCGTGGCCAGAATGCCCTGCGTGAGGCGCTGGGTCCGGCTCTGCAGGACGTCCTCCTGGACCGGACCCTCAGCATCAGAACTGACCCAGTGGACGTCTATAAGACCTGGATCAACCAGACCGAGACCCAGACTGGACACAAGAGGTCAGAGCAGAAACCAGCAGCTGCAACAGCTGGAACCCTGCAGATTTACTTTTAAACTGATCTATAAGCTCGCCTGTGTGTCTCACCTGCGTCTCACCTGTGTCTCACCTGTGCCCCTATAGCTCTCTACCCTATGAGGTTTCTCCTGAAGACGCTCTGTCTCATCCCGAAGTTCAGAGACGCATCGACATCGCCATCATCAACCTGAAGAACCTGACGGACCGAGTTTTCAAAGCCATCACCGCCAATCTCAACAAACTGCCGTATGTCTCCACCTGCTGGCCGCACGCCACATCACCTGTTTAACCTTCCTGTAATGACTGGCCACTTGTGTGTTGTAGGTACGGGTTACGTTACACAGCCAAGGTGCTCAGAGATGCCCTGAAGGCAAAGTTTCCTGAGGCCAGCGAGGATGAACTCTACAAGGTAAAAACATCCAGTTCGATGATAGCTAATGGTCTTATATTGTTTACCTGCATGAAACCCATGCCTGCTCGTGATTGGTCAACCGCTTCCTCCTCATTTCAACAGTTTAGTCTGTCATGTGCTGTGGAGTTTTGGTTTCTCAGCTCTGAAGGATCTGATCTTTGAGTCACAATTTACGAAAAGTTGGGGGGTGAAAATTTTACGTGTTGAACCCAAACTGAGGTTTACAGCAGGAACCATGTGACCTCAGAGGAGCTGAACCTGTAAATCCAATGCTGCCTTGCTCCCCGCAGATCGTCGGTAACCTGGTCTACTACCGTTACATGAATCCAGCCATCGTGGCTCCAGACGGCTTTGATGTAGTGGACCGTTCAGCCGGCTCCACCCTGAAGCCCGAGCAGCGTCACATCCTGGGCTCGATCGCCCGCATGCTGCAGCACGCCGCCGCCAACAAGCACTTCCACGGTGACGGGTACCACATTCAAACCCTGAACCAGTACATCAGCCAGACCCACATCAAATTCAGGTGGGTTCTCCAGGAACTCTGATGACCTCTGTTTCCTCTCTGAGCTCCTCCTTCCTTTATGGGTGGAGGTTTCCGTTTGTCCTGAAGCTTTCATGCCAAACCAGCCTCTTTTCCTAGTTTGGGGATAAGGTGGAGGATGTGACGGTGTTGGTGTTTTGTCTCTGTCAGGAGGTTCCTCCTGTCCGTCTGTGACGTCCCTGAACCAGAGGACAGGTTCAGCATGGACGAGTACTCGGAGCTGCTGATCGTCAACAGACCTGTGATCTACATCTCTGCCAGCGAGCTGCTCAACACGCACAAGGTCAGATAGCTCTCCACCTTTACTCTTACCTGTACCTCCACCTCTGCCTCCACCTGGTCCGCAGAAACCTGTGAAGCTCCACTATCCATGTGTCTCTGCAGCTGCTGCTGGAGCATCAGGAGGTTTTGTGTCCGGACCCATCAGACCCACTCCGAGTGATACTGAAGGACCTGGGACCAGTTCCCAGCCTGCAGGAGCTCACAGGTACTCCACCCAATCCCGCTCCTGTTTAGTCCCAATCCTGCCGGTGCAGGTCTGAGCTGGTCTGAGTCTCTGAATGCTGTCTGTCCTTCAGGCGAGTGTTCTTCAGCAGCTGATTCTGGATCAGAGTCTGCCTGCTCTCAGAGCAGCAAGACGGAGGTTTCTCTGACCCTCACCAACAAGTTCGACGTCTTCGACGACTCCAACGACAAACCAG
The DNA here is from genome assembly GCA_015106775.1 of Etroplus canarensis. NCBI lineage: Eukaryota > Metazoa > Chordata > Actinopteri > Cichliformes > Cichlidae > Etroplus > Etroplus canarensis. Next base: position 16,755 of record VUQH01000983.1, read on the forward strand.
ACGCCAGAGGACTGCTGCTCAGGTAGCCCCACCTCCTTAACCCGACAGCCTCACCTGCTCAGATGTTTGACGGCAGTTTGGAGGCGGAGGCAGAGACATGCCGTCAGAGTAGAACGTGAAGATGTGATGGAACTCATCTGACTGATGGGTGTCTGCATGTAAATCCAGGCTTCGTGTGTCTTGAATATTCTCTCATTTGATGGTTCAAATGTCCAGACTTTATGTTGCTGCACAGCCGAGCTTCGTCAGGTTCCTCAGCGGACACACATGGAGCATGAAGGTGTGATGATAGAAAATCTTTAAAGATCCAAACTGTCTCAGTACAGCTGAGCGTGGAGAAACCAGGTTTTCAGATGCTGCTTTCAGACTCTGAAGATCTGTATAATCTAACCTCTGATGTTCTCATGTCATAAATTTGTTCTGAAGATAGTTCTTTAAACATCTGCAGCTGAGAAGTTTAATGGTCAGAACAAAGTTAAAGCAGCAGTACAGTTCCATGCATTCAAGGATCCATGTGTGAGGTGTCAAGTCGGGCTTTAGTCGATCCAGGCGGTACACAGGTTGATCAGTCTGGTCTTGCAGTCTTGGGTGACTGCTCTATCTACCAGCAGGTGGTGTTTCTGCCAGTTCTTTTCTGGATGCCACTCATGTATTGAGCCACGTGCCTGGTCACCTTAGCCGTTATGACGCCTGACAGGAGCTTCCATGTTGTACAGAGGCAGGTTGTTAGCCTGTCGTTGGATGGGACTGTCCGGCCTTGGGTTAACCATCCATCTTGGCAGTTTTTAAGGCTTCAGGTATAGATGGCTCCTTAGGCACCCCTTTCTTCTTCACATCTTTCTGCATTTCTGATAGCTGGCTAACTTCCCTCCATGCTGCCTTGCTCTTTGCCGGCAGTCGCCAAGCATCTCAAGGATCTCCGTTGCTGTGGTACAGATCAGTTGGTTGGTTTCATCGATGTTTGCAGTAGGGATTGTCCACAATATTGCATTCACATCTTCTAGCAGACTTTCAGAGGGTACTTCACCAGCTCCAAGGTCAGCTTTAAGGTGGAGGCATACCAGCTGAGTTGTAATATCTCTTTTTGTGATTTTTTAACTGAAGATATTGTGATCTACAGTATCAAAAGATTCTGACAAATCCAAAACTATGTTGAGAGATTTTTATCCAAATCTGTTCAGCTCTTATGAACACAGAATGTTGAGACACTCTCTATAAAAACTGTACAAAACAGATATAAGATGATTAATGAGCCTCCGATTTAAACGATGGTCGCTCAGTGTTTGTTGTTCTTAGAGGCGGAGCTCCAACATTAATATGAGGACACATCCCTCTGTGGCTCTGACGTACTGAAGCTGTTTACTTTGTCCAGAAATTTAGCGGCATCTTTCCCATCATCAGATGTTTTGTTAATTTTTAATTTAAACACAAATTAATTATTTCAAACATTAAAAAAGGAAACCCTTTTCACTGATACTTCATGGAAGAGGTTCTATGTGGGGTTTTATTTTCTTTCATTACAAAATGTTTCGAAGTTTTTTTGTTTTTTGCAGTTTGTAACAAATTAGTGAACATATTCTTATATTTGGTAAAAATTTTATATATCAAAGGGCGGATCTAAGGGCATGGAGAGAATTGATTTGCTGATCTTTTCAAACTGAGATGTGAGAACCTGAAGCTGATTGGATCAGAATATAAACCTTGATGATGAACTGAAACAGAAACCTGTTCTCTCTCAGCACCAAGCAGCTGATCATCGACGTCATCAGGACGCAGTCAGGTGACTCTCTGAGCCACATCCTGAGAATGACGCCGTCACGTGACCAGGTAACGCCCTCTCACTGACAGGTTGCTTCTGATTGGTTGTTGACCATCAGCTCCTTGTGATGCCATCTGATTTTTTTGGAACAGGAGGTGTGTCACGATTGGCTGATGCAGCGCCGTGCCCAGCAGGATGCTCGGACGCCCGAGAAGCTGAAGAGGAACCAATCGCTGGCTGCCAACGCCAACCTAAGCCTGGAGGAGAAGAAGAGGAAGATCCTGAGGAGTCTTCGTCGCCTGGAGGGACTTGGTGTGCTGAGAGCGCCACACAGCGAGAACCAGATTCTGCAGATGATCGCCAAGGTAACGCAACACGTTTTACCCAGAATCCATCAGGGAGCAGGAGCCTATCACAGCAGAACTCCTGACCAGCTCGCCGGGTCTTCACGCTGTTCTTCCTGCTGTTTAAAATGCGATGAACTGAGTGTCGAACGTTCCTCCGTCAGGACATTCGCCAGCAGCGTCTGCACCGTCAGCGTCGAGGGGCAGAGCTCCTGAAGCTCCGGCAGACCCTCAGCAGCCTCCAGGCCAAGAGCAGCTTCCACAGTGAGCAGGTGGACTACTACAGGCATTACATCACTTCCTGTCTGGACAACCTCACCACGAGGTACACACAAACTTCCTGTCTTTCTGATGTGTTGACATGTGTTACATCTGAGGCGTCCAGTTCAGCCCTCATGAGCTCAGCCGGTTCTCAGCAGAGAAACATTCAGGAGGTCCATCCAGCTGCTGACTTCCTGAAGGTCTCTCTGTGGTTAATTCAGTTCAATTCAATTTTATTTATATAGCGCCAATTCACAACAAAAGTCGCCTCAAGGCGCTTTACACTGTAAGGTAAAGATACTACAGTGTTAAAGGGAAAACCCCAACAATCTGATGATCCCCAATGAGCAAGCACTTGGCAACGGTGGCAAGGAAAAACTCCATTTTAACAGGAAGAAACCTCCGGCAGAACCAGGCTCAGGGAGGGGCAGCCATCTGCCTCGACTAGTTGGGAGTGAAGGAACAGAGAAGACAGAAAGGAGAGCAAAGAGAGACAGACAATGGGAGAGAGAAGACAACATTCAATGACAGTAAAAAAACTGATTTTTCTTTTGGATTGCTGCAGAAAATTATGAAAAACCCACAGATTCTTTTTTGGACCTGCTGATTGGTCGCATGCAGTAAATTAAACCCTAAAATAAAAGCTTCACTTTGTGAATCTACTGTGAATCAATTCACACTTTCAGTGGATTCTCCAGCAGCTGTGACCAATCTCTGAGGAGACTCTGAGCTTCGATTCATCATGCAGAACCAGTCTAATTCTTAGCAGAACTGTAAAGGTCTTCTGTCCAGCAGAGGAAGGAAGGACATGTATAAATGACGGTATCATCAGCATACAGGGGGATTTTTAGCTAAACATCCTTCATTTCTAGGATTCTAACACAAAATACCGAACCTGGACATACGTTTAGGGATCTAAACAAAATCAGGTTTGTGGTCCCGTGCACAGACACACTGAGTTTGATCAAAAAATAATTTAAAAAACAACCTGAAGATGGAACCCAGCAGTGCTGAGTTTGTTCAACTAATATCTGTGGATCCATCATTCCGATGTCTGCAGGGACAAAAACTTCCAAAGCTGAAATCCACGAACCCAAAGTTTGTTCTGCTTCTGAGATCTGAAGCTCAGCAGAGAGATGTCTCAGGACTGAGGTGAATGTTTCCAGACAGCAACCAGAAAAAAAATCAAAGATGCAGTCACTGTAAACTTCATTCAAAAAGGCTGAGCTGTATTTTACATTTCTGCTGCGAGTCTGCACTGATCTGCCATTGGAGAGAAATCCAGCTGATCACGCTGGAGCTGATAAGTATTGATCACCAGATACTGAAACAGGAAGCGTGATGAAGCTGCAGAGACTAAACTCCCCTTCTCAAGATTTACATTAGAATACACTGTAGTTTGTATATAGTGCTGAAAATGAAGTGTTAAACTGTTACCTGATGCACACCATTAACTGATTGGTTTGTGTTGCAGCAAATCAACCAATAAGAAGGCAGCAGATGGCAAAGGGAAGAACAAGCGTCCTGCTCTGAGCTACAGCGCCGCCCGGCTGCACGAGAAGGGAGTTCTGCTGGAGATCAAAGACCTCCCATCCACGCAGTGAGAACAAGACTGACAACGCAACACACAGGCAACATTGAAGCAACATTCAGGCAACATGCAGGCAATACACTGGCAACAAGCAGGAAACACTGAGGCAATATGCAGGCAACATTCAGGCAACACTCAGGCAACATGCAAGCAACCCGCAGGCAACACTGAGGACACGCACTGATATCTCCTCTGTTTGCAGGTTTAAGAACGTCATGTTTGACATTGTTCCTGCAGCTGAGAGAGGAAGTTTCAAAGTCAAAGCTCGATTCCTTGGAGTGGAGATGGAGGAGTTCCTGCTGAAGTATCAGGTACAAACCAGGCCAAACCGAGCCTAACTGGGCCAGATACTGGGTTAAATTCTGGTTTTAAACTGTGTGTGTGTGTGTGTGTGTGTGTGTGTGTGTGTGTGTGTGTGTGTGTGTGTGTGTGTGTGTGTGTGTTATAGTGTC
>VUQH01000994.1:0-20787 GCA_015106775.1 Etroplus canarensis
TATATATATATAAAATCCTGGCTGTGGCATATCCCCAGCAGGGGCCCCTGGGCAAGACCCCCACCCATGTTACCGGCCCACCTCGCATGACATGAGCAATATACACACTAACAGAGTCTGCACCAGTTGTTGGGGAACCAGCACAATCTGGTAAAAAGTGAGCTACTGGAACAAGAGCAAGGGTTCTTTTGTGAATAAAATATTGATTTATTAGATTTGTTAAGCATTGCATTGTCTTTTTATTGATATTATTCAGAGTGCCCCAACCTTTTTGGAACATCTGCTAATTACCAATGTGGATTCATCTGCTGTGGCGACCTTTTGGAGGGAAATACAAGGGAGCAGCAGAAGGTACATAATAAGTGAAGCCTTATCCTTGAGTTAGTGGTGCCTCAAATGCAGTATCAGCAGTAGTTTCACAGGCATATATTACATTCAGAAATGCAGCTTTAACCACTTTCTCAGGCTTGCTCACATAGATTTATGACCTTTGTTTCAATGTATATCCTCTTTACAACCATATGCATTAAAATGTTGGATATGTGTTCACCGCAATAAGTAAAGAAACCTCAAGAAATCCATTTATTTTAAATGACAAGCAAAACTTTGGCTGGCTGGATGTTAACCACGGTCATCTTGTTTCTTTATTTGTTTGGTTTGAGAGTTTGGCTGCGGCTAAACTTTGGAGTGACATCTTGCATCAGAAGCCAAGACTGTCATAACTATATGTCCCTCCTGCTGATGCAACATTTGTTCTACATATGGCAGTGAGCAGCCTCAGTTTCTTCACTGAAACTAAATGTGTTCCTATTGCAGACCTTGTGCAATTACGCTGAGATGTTCAAGGATGAGGGAAACCAGACTCAGAGCTCTATATACATTAATACATGAAAGTGCACATATGCACTCTGGAGCATGCAGGCCGCTTGCATTCCACCAGCATGAAAGTGCTTTCATGTTTACAGCAGAACAAACAGAGGAGGGCTTCACCTCCTGTGTTTATCTGGAATATGCTAGTTTCCATGACTGCCTTCCCTCTTAGCAGTAAGAAACAAAACATTTGCTTGGAAGGATTAGAGCCTGACAACCAGCAAGCGTAAAAGAAAAACTGAGAGTTCGTTGTAATTTGTAATTGTCATTTGCTTACTGACTACAGGATTGCTGCTTATGAACACAGGTTATGTCATAAATGGGACCAAATGTTTAGTTAAGTCACACACCGGCAGCTACAGCCAATCCATTCATCCTGTTTAAGGATAACTGTGGTTCATTACAGCAAGGCTCCTATTTTTAATCTGCACCCATCAATATTATTACATTCAAATTGAAAAAAAGTGCCATCTTACCTTCTGCTCAACTGGAGTAGTTCAGCAGAGGGTAAGATATTATTTAGTTTATGTAATTGCTGTTTTCATTCCACCTCCCTGCTCTCATCAGCCTTTTCAGTCAAAAAATCTCCCATGAACCCACTTATCTGCTCAGGACCAAATGACACATTTAGCAACCAGCTGGTTATCATGAGCCCCTTTTGGACATGCACTACGTTCTGGCTAAATGAGTACCCATAAAAGTTGCAATGGCACTCTTAAAAAGCAATTTTACCAAATGCTTTCAAAATGGTAATAGGTCACATTAGCGGACAGCCATGCACAAGACTGAGACCAAGAAAACAGCCAAGAAAGAAGCCCAGGCATCTCATGCTGATCATTTGGCATTGGTGACTTGATCCATCAGCCATGACAGTCTTCCTCAGTGAGATATCTATCTCCGTTAGGACACTGGAGGTTTGGTGGTGGAGAAAGTTTGCACATTCTGATGTGGCAAGGCTCAGACAAGAAAAGGGCAACTTATGTGTATCAGTGAGATTCAAGCAAGCAAATTTGACAAGTCAGAATTTGACCCCTTGAGAATGAGAACCAGGAGCAAAGGGAAGCCCAGGGCAGGTTTGGCAGTAAGCCAAAGAAGTATACTAAGCAGGAACAGGACATAATTCCATAATGATGGCAATGTGAAATAAGATGCGCAAGGCACAGAGCAGGAGGTGTCTTTTCCCCTCCATCTGTTGATCTATTTCATGCCATAGTTTTCTCCTTCACTGCCGCGGTTATGTCAGAATGAAAGTGGAAGGATGTTTTTTTTTTTAAAAATTACCTGCAATTCTGTCAAAAAAATGAGAACACCCCGTGATTAAATAGCTTGTGGAAGAATTTTGGCCCACTCTTCTTTCCAAGGTTGCTTCAGTTCATTGAGGTATGCATGAATTCAGTTTAGCTCTGTTAAGTTCCCACCATAGCTGTTCATTCAGGTTGACTGACTTTGACTGGGCCATTACTACTGGGCTATTGCTTGTTTTTCCATCCATTCTGTTGCAGATTTGCTGCTGTGCGTGTGATCATTGTCCTGTTGCATGATCACATTTTTTAGAATACTTTGGTATACAGAGGAGTTCATGATCGACTCAATGACTGCAAGGTGCCCAGGTCCTGTGGATGCAAAACAACCCCAAATCATCATCCCTCCACCACCATGCCTGACAGTTGGCTTGTACTAGTTTGCTGTGTTTGGTTTTCACCATATGTGGTGCTGTGGATTACGGTCTTGTCTGTAGACAGGACATTGTCCCAGAAGTCTTGTGGTTTATTCTGATGCAACTTTGCAAATCTAAGCTGCGCTTAGCCATATGTATTTTGTCTTTGTCTAATTGTACTGTCAGCACTTTAACTTCTAACACACTAGCTGAGGCCTAAAGAGTTTGAGATGTAGCTTTTGGGTTTTTTGCATCTTCTCTGACCATTGCACGGCCTGACCTTGGAGTTTGCTGGGATGTCCACACTTTGGGTATTTGTGGTACTGTGTGCACACCAGACCAGCAAACTACCAGAACATCTTTTTTTTATAGAGGTGCTCACACTGGATGATGATCATTTAATCGCGCATTTCATTAGCAGCACCTGGCTGCTACATGCCCTCTTAATTGCTATGGAAGCAGTCAGGGTGTGCTGAATTTTTTACAGGCCTGCATAGAGCACTTTGAAAAGTTTCTTTTTCACATGACTGAATGACATAATCTCTTCACTCTGACATATTCATGAAGCCAGCAATGTTACCTATACCATGGCACCAGGGGTTAGGTGTAGCATTTAGCAGTTAAAGAGCCATATATTTCCCTATATAGTCAGGTGGCCAGAAACAACAATCTAGAAAGCTGCTTATGTTCAGCTTTTTGTGTTACCCCCAGTTGCTTAGTGGGGAAAAAGCACCATAAAAATCATTTCAGCCTGAAATAAAACAGTTTAATGACAGAAAAGTCTCAAAAGAGCAATTACTTATTTTTGTTGTCAATAGTCATCATATTTTATAGGCCTGCCTACTGTAGTTGTGCACCTAGTACTTTCACTATTGATTGGTGTTTATGACCTGTCTGACCCTCTCTTTCCTCGCTGATCTTTGTTGTATAAATGTTAATGGTGTTCTCAGCTCTACTGTACAAAAATACAAAGAAAAGCTCCAACCCCAACTTTCTTTTGACATCAGAACATTCACCACAACACTGACCAGGCTCAGGTGTAGGGTAAGGGTTAACGTTTGGGTTTTATTTTGGTGACATGCCACATGGGCACATTCTCAAAACTAGAAGAACATCATTTTCAGCTGAAGTTTCATGCACTGATTTTGGCATTGCAGGTTTTCTGTTTCTCCAAATAGGTGTAAGTGTTTATATCAACCTAACCTAACCCCTACTCTTCAGGTTGCCAGTGACCTGGCAGATATTAGGCGTTTGTGCTAAATGGTCTTTTAAGTCTTTTGACCATCTAGGATATTGAGGAGACATAGATGAATAATGGTTTCTTCCCCCTTTATCAACTGACTTGTTTGCCTTTTAGGAAGTCAGGAAGTGGTGCTCAGCAGCGAACAGCCCACTGGCATCTCCCGGGCCTGAAAGTGACTGAATATGAAACAGACTGTTGCTCCTGGAAAAGAGAAAGTGTTCTCAATTGCCTCCCCTGGATGACTGTAAGCTTCAGTATGTGTATATTCATGGCTTTGTAAGACAGTCCTACATTCCTGTAAACCACAATGTCTTGTTGTATTGTCATAAAGCAAATCTAGGTAATGTAATAAGTCCAAACTGGCAGGAGGGTCTGGGAAAGTACAGTCCTCAGCTCTGTATCGATTTGTGGCCAGTGGATGTGGTTGGTGGATGGGGATAGTGGGCAGAGTATGTATGTCTTTCTGTGTGTGCCTGTACAGTACTTGTGTGTCGGGTAGAGGGTCTAGCCAGCTCTCGCCTCGCTCCATTTGCAATCGAACCCCAGCTGAAATAAAGAACACATGGGAGCTGTTTTGAAGCTCCCTCACTGCTGGTTAAAAAAAATGAATTCCCCCACGACTTCTTACTGTCTCTTTTCAACCCTCCGCCCATTCTTCATTCTACCCTTTGTGCTTGGAACTGTTCGCCCGGAACAGGCAGCACCAATCGACCTCAAAATTTCCATTCGGAAAAGAAAAAACAAAATAAACACATGATGAGGAAAAAGAGAAGAAAGAAGTGAAACAACATTTGCGTGCACGGCAGTGATGGGAGGGCAAATCCTGTGCCAACTGTGTTATGGTTGGCAAACCTTGAAGTGCCTGATCAGTGGAGGGAGGAAGGGGGATAAAAAAACAGAGAAGTGGAGCGACAGGCTGCCATACAGTGTGGTCACCAGCCGCTGTGTGTTTGAACCATGGGAGAAATTCCATGTGGTTGTAATTTTCATATTAAAGTAATGGCAGTCTATCAGTGTCTGAGATGTACGGGGGGAGGTTGTGCCAGCTGTTGTGTGTGTAGAGGGGAGGGTTTATGTACATTTATAGTATTGGAGTTAGTATGTGTGTTGGAAGGTATACTGTAATTCACCTCGTAATACCACCTAATAATGGCACTTAAAAAATGCCACAGTAAGCAGTGTAGTGGATAGGGTGTGAAGAGGAAAATACAGAGTCCTTGAGTACCATTCTCAGTTTCAGTGTTACAGGAAAGCTATTTGAAGATTTAATCGCATATGAGGCTCAAGTTAGTACACATGTACTCGGTAACCACTTTACAACTCTTATCTATGCAAAACATTTTACATTTTTTGATATAATTGTGTGTCAGTACTTTTCAGTCTCTATTATGAGGTCTCATGATCAAAGTCAAATTCCAAAACAGTTTATTGGTCAGACGGTGTCGGGAATTGATTCATATAAATCAGAAAATGTATCTGATTTACAGTCAAATGAAAAAGAAAGGTTTCACGGGACTTTTTGCGGTCCTGTGAAAAAATAAGAACACCCTGTGACTGGATAGCTTGTAGAGCCACCTTTAGCAGCATTACATTGAAGTAATCATTTTCTCTCTGACTATTCATCTCTCACATCACTGAGGAGGAATTTTAGCCCACTCTTCTTTACACCGTTGCTTCGGTTCATTGAGGTTTGTGGGCATTCCTTTATTCACAGCTCCCTTAAGGTCTCGGCTGTCCAAGGGACATTGTTTCAGAAGTTTTGTGGTTCATTCAGATGCAACTTTGCAAACCTAAGCTGTGCAATCATGTTCTTTTTGGAGAGAACAGGCTTTTTTTTGGCAACACTTCCAAACAAACCATACTTGTTTGGTCCAAAGATGCCTGTAGAGATGACAGGAGTGGACAAATTTAAATGATGCATAGTTTTTGATTTTTAAAGGCCAGTTCCTGGACCTTTTGAATCACATCTTCTATTGTTGCATTGAGAAAACTGGCAAATTTAGGCTAACCTAAAATACTTACAATTCCTAAATCACAAGCAGATACAGTCAGATTAACACATCCATCCGTCCATCCATCCATCCATTTTATTCTGCTTATCCATTTTGGAGTCAAAGCTTATCCCAGATGCAGGATGCCATAAAAAGAAAGGTGGGGTACACCCTGGACAGATAACCCAAGAAACCATATTTGGTAACTTCAGTGGACACCAAAATTTACCTTCATCCCATCTCTATGGAGTCATAGAACCACATGGATTTCTCCCAGCCAATGAACAATGACCAGGCTACATCACAGACAGTGACATGATGGTATCTAAACTCCCTAACCTCCAATCCTAAACCTAACACTTTTGTTACAGTTAGGATTTTGAATTTCCAAGTATTGGAATGATATAGTAACAACTGTTTTTTGAGGGTCATGGTGCCTCAAGTTTGTTGCCACTTCGACACTGTCAAGAACTTTCTCATTTCAAGTGTACAAATATAACATTATCTCTTAGCTAATACTAGTCTAAAACCACAGCCACATATTCATTGAGTTGTTCATTGTAAAGTTTGACGTTGGTCGCTATTGGACATTCCAGGCCTCAGCTACATAGGTAAGCCTCTAATGTATGTTTCATCACTTCTTAAGATAATCAACTGCATCCTTTACTGTCATTGGTTGTCACTTCAAATGCTTGCCTCAGGAAGTCATTGAATTTCATGGCCTGTGGTGTGTGAATGTTAATATGAGTCTTAGCTGTCCATTGACAATGAAAATTAGCTTGTGGATCGTAAATTTTAAACCACACTGGAAATTATTACTTCTCCATCTGTCATTTTGAGCCACATGAGTTGAGTCATTTTTGTTGCCCACATACCTAATCATTATATTTAAATATGATATCATCTGCCACTCAGCATTGCTAAATGCACCTTTCTGTTTGGATCCCAAAGGAAATATAACCCCCACCACAAAACCCTACCCCTAAGACCAGAGAGAGACACATGCCAACACAGAGACATGAGACAACTCTAATGACACACAAAACAACCCCAAGCAGTCTCCGGAAATGACCACAAAGACACACAAGACACCAAAGGGAAACAAAGCAGCCCAGATAGCACACAAAAAAATAACCCTAAAGAGACAAAACAATAAGTGCAGTCATTTTTTCCAGTGTGAGGGCAAGTTGTTTTATTATCATCCATGATAATAAAACAACAATTATTATGTAAGTGAAGTGAAACACAATAAAAAAAACAATCATCCTTGGTAGGCTCCAACCATATTGACAGCAGTCTGTGTGGACAAAACATCATACAAGCAGCAACAGAAAGGAATGCCATGCTAAATATGTCAACTTACTGCAAAGGATGCACTGGTGCATAAGTTTTGGGACAATGGAACTTAAGTGGATTTTTAAATCAAATGGTCAAAATGTGATTGAAGTGCAGACTTCATATTTTAGTCAAAGGGTTTGACACAGGAACCCCATTAACTGTTTAAGAATTACTGACATAGTCTCCAGAGGCTCCAAATGCATGGAACAAACTCACTTTGAATATAAGGATTGGGTTTAATGTATGGATGAAAATCATTTGCACTCAATGACTGCCTGAAGTGTAGAACACATGGACATCACCAAATTCTGTTTCCTCACTTGAGATGCTCTGCCAGGCCTTTAGTCGCTGCTTGTTTGTGGGTCTCTTTGCCTTTAGTTTTGTCTTCAGTACCTAAAAAGCTGCTCTACTGGGCTGAGAACAGGTGACTGACTTGGCAATTGCAGACTATTGCATTTGTTTGATTTGAGAAACTCTCAACTTGAGTCATTACTAATTTGCAATTGTCCTATCAGCTTTCCAGCATTTGGCTGCATCTGAGCAGAGAGTATAGCCCTGTACACTTCAGAATTCTTCCTGCTATTTCTATCAGCAGTTACATCATCAATAAACATGAGTGACCTGTTTCCACTGGAAGTCGTACATGCCCTTGCCATAACATTGCCTCCACCATGTCTAACAGATGATGATTTGTCTCAGCTCATGAATTATTCCTTTCCTTCTCCATACTTTTCTCTTCCCATCATTGTACTATACGTTTTATTTTCATCTGTCCAAAGACTTTTTCCCAAATTGGCAGGCTCTTTTATATGTTTTCTGGCAAAGGCTAATCTGCCCCTCCCGTTCTCAAACATAACCAGTGTTTTGCACCTTTTGTAAACTCTTTGCATTTACATTAATGAAGGCGCTTCTTGATTGTAGACTTTGGCAGTGATACATCTACATTTTGGGAGTTTTCTTTACTTGGCTGGATGTTGTAAAAAGGTTTTTCTTAACTAAGTAAAAATTCTGGGAACATGGCTCACCTGGCAATGAAAGTGCTTGTCATTCAATTGTCTCATTACTTTTGAGCCTCTGAAAATGGGGGACTTAAAAAATGGTTGCAATTCTTTAAAAAAAATCTATGTCAAACCCTTTGACTTAAAGCTGAAGTTCTGCACTTCAATAACATCTTGCCTGATTTAAAATCCACTGTGGTAACGCATAGAGGCAACATTACAAAAAAATGTATCATTGTCTGAAAACTTATGGACCTACCGCTTTGTTGGAAGGATAGAATCAGAGTAACTGTAGCAAGCTTCATTCCATTATGTTTTTTAGTTTTTATCTTATCAGTTTAAAGTTTAGCCCTCCAGGACCAGCCCTCTCTCCCTCAGTGACCCTTTCAGGCCTGTTGATACAGTGCACCTCAGGTTTAGGCAGCCCATTTATCTCTCAGCACTGGGGTTTAAATCTGGCCTTATTTGTATGGGTTTCTGTTTGATGACTAGTCTAATGCCAAAACGCTGTATTTGCCTTAACTTCAGCAAAGCAAACCGACACTTTCCAGGTCCCCCACACAGTTACTACAGATTCATCTTGACTGACAAAGCCTGGTGACCTCTGACTTGTCAGCTGCTATCCTGCAACCTAATGGATTTGCTTTATAAGATTTGTTACGAGAGCATCATAGTGTCTAAGCTCCTTTTTAATGATAATTTGTTATTAGCTGCTTATAGAACAGCAATTAAAAGATAGTTCCAGCATGACATGTGTTCAGTTTCTTCTGCTGGGAATACATTTGCAAGTGTGACTAAAGACATTTTGAAATCGATCCCATAACTCTGTCTCATTGCAGTGACGGGAAAAAGACAAATGATTTTTTTATGTGTCCTGACTTATTCCCATTACTAATAAAAAAATATGTCAACCACATTTTACAAAGTTGCAAGAGATCAGGTCTTATTGAGTGAAGGGTTTTGGCATGAAAGTGCTGTCCAAATTTAAACATAATTGATACTGCTTTGAGAATGCAGACACATTAAACACTACTTGCTTGGATGAGGATCTGTGGACAATTATATGTGACTGGAAACAAAAAGCAGTGCCTTGTTGATTAATTTTACACCCCCGGCACACTGCTGTATCTTTGCACAAAGAGAACTGTGTGTGTATCACGCTTTGCTGCTGGAACACTGGCATTTGCTTTTGACTTGTGCCAATAAAAATTAGGTTTGATACAACTATCAGCCATGAGAATGTACCAGCAATGCAAACACAAATCCAGTGATACATGAGGGAAAAGAGCCCGAAGAAGGAGCGGGCAAGAGAACAAAAACAAAGAGGGAGCACTTATGTTTCCGTGCTATACATCAGATTCCCTCTCATTACTCCAAACCCAGATATTTGCAGCGTTTTCACACATCCTTTATAAAGCTGTGCAGTTTTGGTTGCCCGCGCCCAGATGGGGTTTCTCTCTCTTGGCTGTTCATGGGAAGAGGGTCTCAGGTCTGAGTCAGACAGCAGGATTAGTGGTAATAGTGCATTGCCATTAAGATGGGTGAGGACGGGTGGGATGGAAAGCTTGTAACTTCCAAAAAAACAAACAAAAAAAGCCTCTCTAAAAAAAAAACAGACGTCACTTGAGATTAATGACGATGCGTTTTTAATTCGCTGTGGTGGGGTTTGAATAGCTTTCAGGGGAACTGTGGGTCACACAGCTAGCTGTACCTTTAAGGGCCATGTCAAACTTCATTTCTTATACAAACATGAAAATTCCCTGTGGTTGTAATTACGAGGTTTACACAACAGTTAAGGAAAGAAGAAGAAGTAGACGAAGAAAGCGCGCTGGAGAGATGGTGGGGTGGGATGAGGGAGGGGAGATTTGTGCTTGCCTGCTGGATGGAGGCCAAAGGAAGATTTGGCTGAAGCCGAAGGATATCTGCGGTTGGAAGAAGGACGAAAGGTCTGGATGCTCTTTAAACTGACACAGAAAGAGATGAGCACTGCTAACCTACATCCAAATCTTTAGGCTAGAAACTGTGGTTGGAAAGTCAGAGCAGAGTTTTGCCTGCGACATCCAAGTCACTCCTGTATGTCCTTCATGTTTGTGCTTATGCAGTCGACCGTAATCCTTGTCTGGTCTCACTTGTCTTAAGCAAATCTTCTTGTTTATTTGGTTCTGAGATGGAGTTTGACTCTTTGCTAAAGTGGAGGTCTCCCCTTCTCCATTTGTGGTGGGTTTGAGTGTGTTTGAAAACAGGGATTTGCGTGTCATTTGATCACTTGATTCACTGCACGTCATTATCTGAGAGGAGTATTTGTGTACGTTGGTCTTCCAGCTATTAAAGACTGTCTCTTCCAAAGTCATAACTTACAAGATCTGAGTATAACTGAGCTTGACTGCGGTTACAGGACAATTTCAGATTGATAAATGCAAATTTTATTGTACTAGTCAAAAATCTGTACAGTTATTCAAAGTTTTTTCTTTGCTGTTGCCATTTTCTAAACTGTAGAACAGTGAAGAAATCAAACTTCACTGGGGAGGCAGTGTCTCAGTCTGTTGGAACTTGGTTTGGGAACCAGAGAGTTACTGAGGGCTACCGGCTCAAGACTCACCCAGAGTCTGGAAGCTGGAACCAGAAAATTTGCCAAGTGCTTCAAGGCCCACATGGACCACTATATATGGAGGGTGGACTGGAAGCTGGAGAGGTGTCAGATCATCCCCTGAGCACTGAACCCCTGCATTGCTCCCTGTCGACCCTCATGGGCAGCCTCCTCACTCTGTCACCTCTCCACCAATTCAGGTCTACTGGTTCTGTCTGTGCATGTGTGTGTGTATTTCAGACCTGCATGTAAAATTGTGGATGTATAACAACGGCGTGTAGAACTTGAAATTCCCCACTTGTGGGATTAATAAAGGTCTTCTTCTTCTTCTTCTGAACTATTTAACCGGCTGAGGTCTAAGTCATCATAACCCTAACCCTAGATTTTGGAGAAAGGCAAAACTGACTTTTTTGGAGAAAATGTAGGTTTTGATGTGTGACAGAATAATTATTTTCTTCTTTTTCTGATTGCTGGGACTTTGGAGAACAATTCAATAAAAAAACCTACACATTCTGTACATAATCTTCATACGTAGACAGTATTTCTAGGTGTAGGAAAGGGATGGAGTGTTTGAGGGTTTGGCAGTCTTAGGATTTCATCTCTGCCTGTTGCTGATGATGTAGTTCCATTGCCCTCACTGAGCCATGACCTCCAGCTTGTGCTGATCCTGTTTGCAGCTGAGTGTGAAGTGGCCAGAATGGGAATTAGCGCCTCCAAGTTAGAGGTCATGGTTCTCAACCAAAAAAGGGTGGAGTTCCCATGTTAGCAGTGAGGTGCGGCCCAAAAAGACGGAGTTTAAATATCTTGGGGTCTTTTTCACAAATGAAGGGAGGAGGGAACGGGAGATTCACAGATGGATTGGTGCAGCAGTAGCAGTGATGTGGATGATGTTCCAATCTGTGGTGGCGAAGACAGAATTAAGCGTAAAAGCAAAATTTTTGATTGACCATTCAATTTATTTTCCCATCCTCACCAAAGGTCACAAGCTTTGGGTAGTGACTGAAAGAATGACATCGTGAATACAAGTGACAGAAAAGGGTATCTGGGCCCTCTCTCAGATGTAGGGTTAGGAGCTCAGTCATTCAGGAGGGACTCAGAGTAGAGCCACTGCTCCTCCACATGGAAAAGAGCCAGTTGAGATTACCTCTCTCAGCTGGCTTGGGAACGCATGGTGTCCCCTTGGAAGAGCTGGAGGAGGCGGTCGGGGAAATGAAGGTCTGGGCTTCTCTGCTTAGACTGCTGCCCCCATGACCTGAACCAAGATAAGGGGCAGAAAATTACATATTCTAATTGCCTGATGTTGACACAGGCCTCAGAGGGCTAACCTTCTGGGAGTTATCTGTAATTTCAAATCAAGTAGATATCTAGGTGTTTTGGAGAATGCATTTTGCACAAAATTTCAGAAGTTTTTCAAACACCTTTTCTTGTCTTAAAGTAACAATGGACTCTCCTTTCTCTTCACATGGTTAAGCAGTCTTGCCATAAAATGGATTTTTATAGTAGCCAAGGAGTCTAGGCTGAAACACACTGAGAATCAAGGAATTTAAATCAAAATGACCGTCTTATGCTTTTGGTTTGTTGCAAAATTTTCTTCAATACAAAGAGTTCCTACTTTTGTAAAGCTAAACTACATTACACATGTTTTACTCCATAATTTTACATTTTATTCATTGTTTTGTCACCATATGTTACAGCAAAACAATATATTTAATTTAAAATTAAAGATACCCTCAATTGTTTCTCAACATCTTCTGCAAATGCAAGATTCACAGTTCAAAACCATTCTCATACCAGGTTTTGGTGCAGCCCCTCAGTTCATCCTCTGTCTGAAACAAGCCGTTTAAGCTCTCTGTTATGACCATATAAGGATACCCCTTCTCAATGACATCATACATACAAATAGTAGAAAAACTGTGTAAATCCAAGGTATTAACGCAGTCATGCTGCCTGAGCTTTTGGTTCACAGGGATTACTTGTTCATTCAGTGACCTTATTATTTGAAACCTTGGCCATGTTTAATATGAGAATCGACCACTGGAACAGTATATATGTGAATGAAAATAAGAAAAAGCACAAGAGGTCAGCTTTAACAATTACAGGCAACATTCTACTGCACAATATAATCAATCAGTGTTTCCATTAGCACTGCATATCCATATTATGCAGTTTAGTACATGCACACTGGGGTATCACATACTGATTGCAATGAATTCTAAAAAAGGTAAAACAAGAACTTTGTCTCTGTTTCTTTTAAAACTCAAGCATTCCAGTGTGCGGTTATTCTTGCATTACACCAAATCAAAAGTATTTAATAAAGATATTGTTATGCTTTGGTCCTCATGCTGGGCCCTAGTGGATACTTTTTATTGTTAAACTCCATCTATTTTACACTTGGAAATCAGTTTGTTAGACATGTGGGATTATAATAGACTTGATTGCTCAAAGTCCTCTGAGGTTCTGGAGAAGGCTTCCAAAGTCCAAAACAATAATCCTGATTGTGTCACATTGGCCATCTCAGCCTGGGCCTCGAGACCTCAATTTGTAACAAAAAAAAAAAGATTATACGCAAATTCTGAAAGACATGCACGGTCACCAGGCACAGAGGGTCCAATAAAATGATGTTATCAAGTTGAGCTATGGAAGGGGTAAAATGATGTATTCTTGGAGCTTGACCAAAGGCTTTTGATGGTTCAACAAAGACCTCTTTTTAAAAAGGCTCTCTCTTGTGAGTGCCCCAGATTTATGTAAGTGCTGTACCAAATGCACAATCCTCAAGGCAGAGAGAGGCTGGAAAGGAGGCTATAACAACAAATTCTTGCTTTCTGCATGTTCTGTGCATTGCAATGGAGGAATGTTTAAGGTTAAGGAAGGATTATGGTTACAGTTTCGTGTAAACCTTGGTCTGCACACTCCACAGTATGGTTGTATTTCTTCAGAACTGTGGGTTGCATTAAGTGCAGACCTGAGTACAGTACAAGACTGGTACAGCTCAGGTTGCAGCTGGTTGTCTTCACAATGTGTGACCAGCCTGTGCCCCTCAGGAAATAATTTGTGTCACTTTTGATTATCTGAGATGTTAAAGATGTCTGTGAGTTTTATAAGTTTATGAACATTATATAGGTTAAAGCTTCTACAACAAAAAAATGCATGTGGATTATAACTCTCAGAACTTACATACAGATGGTGTTTGACACTGAGCTCACTTTCCCCCTTCCCTTCTTTTGTCCGCAAACGTCTCCTCTGTGAAACCTGACCGCAGGGACAATCATCATTCCTTAGCTATTAGCACCAAATCTTTGGCCGGCTCTGAATGTGAGGAGATGTCGTGTTGTCAGCTGGAGGGCTCTGGTTTCTCCCCAGATGAGTGGAGAAAGGGGTCAGTGACGCCTGTCAACGACCCCCAACGGCCCCTGGTTTCCTGTCCAGGGACCACTCAATGGCCTCCATTACGTGTCATTGAAGAACCAAAATGGCCCCTGCTCTAGATTTCCATCCCTGAGTCTTTATCATGATAGTTGTTCAGCTGAAACTCAAGAGTTTTTGTAATGAAAGCCCAATGGAAGCAGAAGCAAGCAGTTGAAGATATAGCTAAGATATATATGTACTGATAAAGGTAATTAACTATGAAAGGCAATAAGGTCCTTTGTCCAGTTTTGGAGATTGGAAATCTTTTCAAAGGTCTAATTTTGTTAGAAATAGACAGCTGTAACCTGAGATAGAACTGCAAGCCTGAGCCAACAGGATGAAGAAGTCATTAAGTTTGAGACTTCATTAAAAAAGATGCCTGTGAAAGTCAGAAAGAGCAGCATAATGTTAAATACAAAGCAACCACATTGTTTTCTTGTTCTGGACTTTGTTCTCTCTATAAGGTCTTTTGTTTTTATGTTCTTCGTGGCACTGCTTAGGTGCTGTAAATGTCAGAAAGATTTTCATCTGAGCCGAATCAAATTCCTCCTGCCTGACTCTGTGGGATTAAAAAATGAACTTGCACTTAAAATAATTGTCTTATTGCTGGAAAGCATAAAACTCACATAGAAATGCAAAGTGTTGAACCTGTGGTGTGGCTTTCTGTGCCTGTGAAAGTGATCCAAGAAGAGCTGTTCTGTGAACCAGCAGTAAGAACTTTCCACAAGTGTTGTCTGATTCGCCGCGCCCATCTTGCTCATTTTTTGGAGCTCTTTTCTTGAGCTGCGCGGTGTCAAGTCAGTGGGTCAATATTTGCTTTTAACTTTTGACCTGTGTGTTTACCCTCCTTTTTACTCAATTACAGCCATCTCTGGAGTCAAGCTCAGAGGAAACCTTGTGTTCGACCAGCAAACAGCAAGGGAGGTGTGTTTTCTTAAAATGACATTTCGTGATATATCATGATTTATAGGCTTGCATTTAATATGGAAAAAAATAACACTGAGCATATTAATACATATTTCTGGAGTTGGACTTGAGCCAATTGTATAAGTGGCTCGGGAAAATGCACAGATGGATATAGTTATATACACTATGTGGACAAATGTATTGGATCAGAAGTTTTAAGCACTGGATTTAGGTGTTTCATTCAGATCCATCGCCAAAGTTGGATAAATTCAAGTCTTTCCAGAAGAGTGGAAGCTGTTATTGCTGCAAAGGGGTGGTGGGGGGGACCAACTTCACATTAATACCTATGGATTTAGAATGGGATTTCATAAAAGTTTCTGTGGGTGCAATGTGTTAGTGGCCCACTAGGTAATTCAGTATTTGATCTGCCATCAGGCTAGATTCATAAAGATAACCAGGCATATCTAACAGACTTTTAGTTGGACATGTGCGTCTGTTGCACAAAATTGTTTAGCTGACGTATTTTTCCTCTTTCTAAAGGACATGAATTTCAGATTCATCTGCTGTAGATAGTCTTTTAGACCTGCCCCATCTTCTTTTTCCTCCATTTGTCCAGTTTCCTCAAATTTTTTAAGGACACATTGCACATTATGGTGAGATATGCCCAAATTTTAGCTAAAAGCTCTTTGGGAATCATCTTGTTGCTGCAAAAATACTATTTTTTGCCTGATGAACTGTGCTATTGTTGGCATTTTTCATAGGTTCAACTAGGCTGCTGGTAACAAAGTACCTAAGATAAGTTTTTAAGCTTGAATAATTCATAGTTCGGTGTTAAAGTGGCTCTGAAAATGGTCTAAACTGAAAATGAGCGAAAAAGCAGCCAATGTCTAACATTGAAAGACCAGACAGAAAGCCTGGAAACCTATTGCTCAAGATCACTTTAGAAATGACAAGAAAGTCTGGCTCCTTGGGAGGAAAATATAAAGAAATGAGAGGTGGTTCAAGTCTCATTCATATTACTGTATGTTCTGGTGGTATTTAAAAAAAAGCAGAGTAATAACACTGACCTGCAGCTTGAGATAAGTTTAAACTAGTTATAAAGCCCTGCAACCCTTGTTTTTTAAGTGTAACACATTCATAAATCCTGGTTACAAAGTTTAGAACTGACAACACTTTCTATATCAGTGTACTGTATGTATGTAAAAGGACACCAACCAAGCTTTTAGACTGCATAAAGCTTGATATATAACAGCTTACACTGAGGACATTTTTTTTTCCTATTATAACTTTTAGAGAATCACAGTCAGATGGTTAAAAAAAGATCATGGTAAAAACAACTCCCCTTTATTAAACCTCAGCACTAACAACTAGCTCCCATATCGCCTGTACTACTCGCACTGCTGCTGCAATTACTGCCACCACCCTACATCACATGTCCATTTGCGTACAGTCTGCTGCTAATATTCCAGACTGCTGTGACCTGCTTTAAATACATCCTTAGACTAATAAGCTCATTACTGCTCTGCTGTTAGCAGTGGGTCAGGAGTTCTGCACGCAGACCAAAATTACACACTAATACTGAGCATACACAACTGCACACCCAGATCCCTACACTCTCTGCATGCTTCTGCACAAACAGAATACCCTTTTCCTTCATGCCCCACATGCAGACATGAATGCAAGTGGCGGGAGGCAGGCCTAGGTGCTCATATCTCCTGCCACTCAATCACTCTGTACAGCCATTCATCCTGGGCTATACAGTCATCCGCAGTGTAGCCGAGACGGTTTGTGTAAAATTAGAAGTGAAACCACATCCTCTGTGATTGAATCTGTGGACCTGCTGGGTCTCTGGGTGGCTGTGCAAACAAACTGAGCTAGATCATTACAGCCTGGCTCCTCTGTGGCGTCACAACGCACACAAACATGAATACAGACACACGCACACACCTCAAGCAAAGTTTCAGGGGATGAAATCCTATACCTCTATCTCTAATCCTTATCTACAACTAAGCCACACACACACTTTTACAATGCTTTTTTTCATTTCAGATGTTTGCTTTAGGTAAAACAGAAAACTGTGTTAATAGATTTTTTGGTAAATGGGCAACACAGCGAAGATGCCAGAAATTAAAATTCAAGTACTTGCAAACGTGCAGTCCACAACTCCTGTGTGAGAATGTGCACATGACATAAAGGATTACAAGGAAGCAGAAATGATTACAGCAACTGTTGGACCTAGATGAGCAATCTTTGGACTATTAAGAAACAACATGACTCGACAGCCAAGAGGCCTTATCATTTGTGTTATTCTTCATATTGTTCCAGCTCCTCAGCCAAGTGTGTCTGTCTCAGTGGTCTGATAGCTCTGATTTCTGCACTGACTCATTTAGCTGGCTTATATAACTGGCTGCCGCCCTCCTGTTTTCTGTTCCCAACCAACCCCCCTCCTTCACTTTCTTTCTTTCTTTTCCAATCTCTCTTTTTTCCACATCAGGCCTCCAACTCTCTGCTGCCTCACCACATTCATGTCTCCTCATCTCTCTCTCTGTATTTGTTCTGCTGTTCTGTCGCTCACTATTAAATGCGGGTCTACAGATCATTCGAGAGCAAATCTGTAGTTTGGCGAGAGGAGAATCTGTACAAAACTGTAGCTACCAAGCAAGACGAAATCACAAAAATACCTATTAGACAAACATTTCAGTGATGGAAAAAAAAGCATTTCTGTGGGGTAAATCTTTCCATATGCTTCAACAGAAGTTGTCCAGAGGATTCGTGGGGGCTGAGGAGAAGTCCAAGCAGCTGTCATTTGAAAGGAAGAGATAATTACAGCTGCCTTTCCTTTGCATGAATTCAACAATCAACCAATGGTGGTTTTATATAGAGATGAGCAATAATGTTGAAAAGCCATTTTGATCCTGAAATTCAAACCAGCCATAAACTGACAGTGACTTGGCCTTCCCATGAGGTAGAAAACTCATAGAAATGTGGGAAGTTCAATTAAAGCACTGTTACAGTTAATGTAGGGTACATTCATCCATGCTGTCCACAAATCCCACACACAGATACACCATTCTTACCAGTTCTATCTGTAAAGTGAGGTCTAAACTGCACTTTCAGACCCTGCCAAAGTATCTCTGCTACACTTGACATTTGCTCATATGCTTAGCTGCTATTGCTGCTTTGATATGTATTTCTTTCAAAACAAAAATGGATGTTGGCATGTGGATTCAGAGCTTAATGCTTCAAATAGCCCTGGTCTGGGAACCAGAAACGTCCTTCCATCATGAATTTTCCTTGGCAAGCTTGGTAACCAGTTCTCAAAACACTGCATTATCGAGCCTGTTGACAATTTTTCAAGGTTTCTCCACATGCAAGACAGACTGCATGGACAAGATCACTGTCAGTTTTGCCTCACATGAAAATCCAGGAAGATTTATGGTAATAATGTGGTGAGGCACCATTCACACTAGTGCACTTTTAAAATCTACTGTGATACCTGCCGCAGTTTGCATGCAGAGATTATGCTGTTGGTAGTCTTTATAAATTACTGGTATAAGCTTAATCTGATACTGCAGGCCACTTACAGTTAGGGCCATAAGCTTTGGGACAATTAATTATTGTGGGGGGGGTTGAATTGTATTAACTGTTTAGGAGTTACAACCATTCTTACACATAGTCCCCATTTTTAAAGGCTAGAAAATAATTGGGCAAGGTAAAATAATTTTAAATATGGGCATTGTTTTTAGTACTTGAATAGAAATCCTTTGTAGTCAGTGATTGCCTGAAGTCTAGAACCCATGGAGATCACCAAATGCCGTGTTTCCTCCCTTGAGATGTTCTCCACCAGGCCTTTACTGCAGCCGCCTTCAGCTGCTGCTTGTTTGTCTCTATGCCTCCAGTTTGATTAGTTTGAGATCAGGTCACAGATTTGACCATTGAAGAATACCACATTTATTTGTCTTGAGAAACTCTTGCAATGCTTTTGCAGTATGCTTTGGGTCATTAGCCACACTTTGAAGCACCGTCCAATCAGTTTTATGGAATTTGGCTGAATCTGCGAGCATAGCCCTGTGCACTTCATAGTTCATCCTGCTACTTCTGTCAGCAGTCACATCATCAGTAAACACTAGTGACCCTGTTCCATTGGCAGTCATACATGTCATAACATTGGCTCAACCATGTTTGGCAGATGATGGGATATACTTCAGATCACGAACCTTTACTTCTCCGTACTTTTCTCTTCCCTTCATTCCAATGCAAGTTAATCTGGTTTCATTTCTCCAAAGTTTTCTTTTCCATTATTGGGCAGGCTCTTTTAGATGTAGTCTGGCCCTTTAGTCCATGAGTGCAACCAGTGGTTTGTACCTTGTTGTAAACCCTCTGTATTCATTAAGACTCTTCTTGATTGTCCTCCCGGGATTAATAAAGTATTCTGATTCTGATACATCAACCTCCTTGAGAGTTTTCTTGCCTTGACTGGATGTTGTAAAGGGTTTTTCTTCACCAAGTTAAGAATTCTGTGATCATCCATTTCGGTTGTCTTTCAGGGTCTTCCAGGCCTTTTGGTGTTGCTGAGATGACCAGTGCATTCCTTTTTATAAGAATCGTCCAGATGTTGATAGGTTTATTTTGGTTTTTCAGTCTAATATTGGCCACCTTCATTTGCATCTCTTTGGACCTCATGTTGAGAGCTTCAGTGAATAGCTATCAAATCTAAACCCAACACTTGGAATCAACTTTAGTTCTTTTACCTGCTTAGTTTATCATAGAATAATGAGGGGACAGGCCTCAGCTGGCCTTGAACCTGCTTGTCTGTCAGTTGTCAATTGTCCCATTACTTTTGACCCTCTGACAAAGCTGTAACTCCTAAACAGATAATGTGATCCTTTTGTTCACCCCCTTGAATTAAAGCTGAAAGTCTGCACTTTGAAGCACATTTAAAATCCACTGCAGTGGTGTACAGAGACAGAAATACAAAAAATGTGTCACTCTCTCAAACTATGTGGACCTAACTGAATTTCAGTGAATCTCATATTCTATCAGAGACCCGGACTACCTCTGTGACATTTGACGTGGAAGATGCTCTGTACAGGCATTGGATGTGGTTGTGGGAAAGTATGGTGGGTGATAAAAGCGAGGAAGATGAGTCAGAGCGGGATGTCAGAGTGGCAATGTATCTGTTTGGACAGTGGTTTCCTCACTTGTAGCACAACTGATGAGTAGGTTAACTGCTGCTGCCCTCAGTGCTCAGCAGAGGATATTTTTCTCATTGAATGACTGTTTTCGTCGCCTTTTTAAAGCACTTACCAAGAATATCGCATCATTTCTTCATGTGGACCTATCAGCAACTACATGTTAGCCAAACAGCAACTCACAATTCCACCCATCCATCTGTCCATCCATTCATTTTCTTCTGCTTTTCCAATTCAGGGTCAAGGGGGAGCTAGAGCCCATCTCAGCTGCCATGAGGCAAGAAGCAGAGTGCACCCTGGACAGCTTGCCGTTCTATCGCAGGACTAACTTACAATTCATTTAATAAAAACCTAGTTACATTTAAATAACAAGAAAAGTTAGCAACTTAGCAACAAGTTCCTCACTTTGTGTTAGGAAGATCAAGAAGATTACGTTTTAGTTGCTGACTTTGTGTTTATTGTAAACTTTGTTTTAGTCACCAACTGTTAGGATGCCTGTTTCCCTCTGTGTTTCCCCAGGTGGTAAGGTGTCATCAGGGAATCCCAAGGTGTCAGGCGTAGCGACACTGAGGATTCCCCACAAGCAGACGTATGGTATTC
>VUQH01000996.1:2433-14865 GCA_015106775.1 Etroplus canarensis
GTCTTGAATGTTTTCCACTTGTGAATAATCTTTCTCACTGTTGAATGATGGACTTCAACTTGCTGGAAATGACCTTATAACCCTTCCCAAACTGATGGGCAGCAGCAGTTGCTTCTCTAAGATCACTGCTGATTTCTTTCTACCTTGGCACTGTTGACACACCTGAATGTTCCAGACCAGCAAACTGCCAAAACTTCTGCTTTTACTGAGGTTTGCACACTGGCTGATGACCAATTAAGTACATATGCCATGTTTTGTTGTTCATCTGAGGTTGTATTTAACTAGTTTTAGGACCTGCTGAGACCCAGATGACTTTTTTTTTCTTTTGTCCTGGTAGGTAAAACCATAAAACTGAAAGAGGCTGTATTTTATTTTTCACAACTGTACGTGCACAGACACCTAATTCAAACACTTGTGTGTGAGAAATGAACGTCTCATTTTAAAAGTGAACCATTTAAGTTAGTCACTTTATGGATATCTGCTCTCACTGAGATATAGATCTAAGAGTAGAAAAACTCCACTACAGTCTGAAGTCTGAGATTTTGGCTCACAGGAATTAATGTACATATGCTAATATCATTATTTGAAACTTTGGCTTTAATAAGTATCCTTAATGAAGAATAGGTTCCCTTTAAAAAAGCGATTCCTTTCTTTCAGCTCAATGTCAGGCCGTCAGCTATGTAATGGCATCACAAAAACAGGGAAAGCCTGTAAGAAGCGAGCTGTGCCAGGACAGGAGTACTGCAGAGTCCATGAAGGAGGACACTCCTCATATCTTCAGTCCTAACAAGATTCAACTTCCTTTCCAAGTTGCCTGTAAAAACTGCAATGAACTGTTGTCTACACTACTTCTGTCCGTTTTGCTCAATGAACACTACATCTGCAGACATTTTTAATGTATTTATAACTTTCACTTTGTTTTTTAAGCTTTGGTTTTATAATAAATCTTTGTATTGTCTGTGTTATGAATTAAACTGAGCACGAATAGTCCTCTTCTGTTGAAGTGAATCCTTGTTTTGAAATTTGTGTGAAATATGAAAACCTAAAAATTAAAGCTCAACTTGCGATACTGGTCTTTAACATTAAGGGTAGGACACTTGAGACATATTGCTTGTATAAAATATTTATTTTGCTCTGTGCTAGTATAGTAAAACTTAAAAAAAACATCTAAACAAGCAGTTCCACATCATAATCTTCCAATTACATAAACTGAATCAATGTTAAATCCCAAACCTTTCAACAATGAAGGTCAAGCTGGAAACAGAATTACAAACTGCTAAGACAGATTTGCTGAAATTAAGTTGTGCCAACACCTGGATTCCAAGAGTGAAGCAGCTTAACAGTTCAAAATAACACTACCATAGTGAGTAAAACTGAAAATTCTGCATATAGGCTGCAAAACAGAGCCTACAACCACAATGGAAACTGAAAGACAGTGGGTCCTGACCTTTGTTCCTTTAGACTTGAGCTCAAGTGGGTGATCCTTGGATTAGAACAGCTGGATTAAATCTGAGATGGCTGTGCGTCTTAACGCTCTTTCTTGGTGGGAACATACTGATACTGGAAACTCTGATCAACAAATGATATTGCAGCAACTCAATTGGTAACATGTAGCTCAGTACCCTACAAAAAAAAATAAAGGGTGTTTCAAAAAGATGGACCCAATTACAATGCGATATATTTCTTCATAACAACATGGGACAGTTACAAATGTTTAGTCATGGTCTTTTAAAACATTATGCCCTGCTCTTTCATGTGGTACACATTGCATTCATGGGCGATTTGTGGTTAGTGATTTCAAATCGGGTCCATCTTTTTGAAACACTCTGTATATGGTGAGGTACAATGTAAAACTATAAAATACACTTGAATAAGGGACTCAAATTACAAAGGATTTAAATGACCTAAATCCATCGTGATGAGTGTATATAATTCATATGTCATTAGTCACCAATATTCCAAATAAGCAGCACATGGACCATCACCCAATTTTCTTGAGGTTTCTTATATCACAGGGCTTGCAATTCATTTTTTCCATTTATAGTTGCTTTGATGAAGTTAAAGGAAAACTGAAATCTGTTACCTATGACAGGCTGCTAATAACTTCCATATGTTCATTATTCCCTCCTGAGTGAAGAGGCACTAAAGGATCATGACTACAGTTAAATATTCTATTTGAAATGCTTTTGTTGTGAGTGCACCAATCAGAACTCTAGGGAGTATATAAAAGATGGACTTCGTTACCATTATGTCACCCTTTGATTAGTGAAGTTCTGTTGCGGGGCTTCTGAGTTCTTTTTCTGTCACCTAGTTAGAGGTATAAAACCAAATGTGATGAGTGAGGGGTGGATCAGACTCAAACTAGATGTGATGCCTTTCGCCTGTGAAAGACAAATTCTCTCAGGACGGGGCCAATGCCTCTGGGAAAAAATGGATCAGAGTCAGGTGGCCTCAAGGAACAAGCTGATGTTCCGAAGAGATTTGAATAGTCCTCATGATTACGGCATATTATGCATTACAAGCTGGAAAAACACACAATCTGGGGAATTATTGCTACATCTTTATGTGGACTTGGACTTTGTTCACTACGTGGCAAGTCTAAAAGTAGACGAAGTGACATCTGTGTCATACAAATATTAAATAGCAACTTACTACTCCTCTGGGGGTATATACCTATCCAGTATGATGAAGCATCCCAAAATCTGTGAGTTATTGCAATAGTATAGCAAAACTTTATGGTGGACATGCAACAACGTCAAAACGGTATCTCATGACCTTCGTATGAGAGATAAAACAGGGTAAAACTACCCAAAAGATGTCCTCCTTTTTGACTCTAATCAAGACCATGACTTAAAATTGTACTTCTTGTTTCATTCAGTGAGGCTTGAAACTAGTGGCTGAGTCATAACCTCATCAGGAGAGTGCTTACTAAGGTCCCAGATAAAGGGAGCCGAGGGTTGCTTCCTTAGAGAGTTCCATTCAACTGGACAGAGGCCGCTGCTCCTTGATGACCATTAAAAATAAAGCTGGTTTAAGGCACTTCTGCACTGGCTTCACTTTCTAGACCTGGAACCTATGTCCATCTTTTATTTACAGTAAATGGTCACAACCAGTTCCATGCTTAAGTGACCATTTCAGTCCATCATTTAATCTAGTATACATTTAATAAATTAGACCTTATGGATATGCTGATGCTACAATCAATCCAACAACTTTCACTGACTGAGAAATCCAGCATCCCGCCAAATCATCCGATTTAATCCAGTTGCTGTTAATCGACATAGAAAACGGGCCCCAAATCCTGCAACAACATTCACTACATAATACAGTACAGTGCTGCAGAAAGAAGAGTGACCGTGAGAGCTGACATTCATTCACCAACAGCACTTTGTTTTCCTCCAGCTCCTTCAGCACCACCAGCTTCTCTTCCAACAGAACAGGTGATGGAGCAACAGCAATGGCGCCAATTTGTTTTACTGAGTTCTCACTTCCGGGCATTGTCATAGTTGGCAACAAACCAATCACAGGTTTCCTTTAAAGCTGCAAGTAAAAACAAAAATCAGACAAGTCAGACAGCTAATGCAGTTGTTTTAAATTTCTAAGACAATGGCACCCCAATTGGTCATGTGCCCACTCACAAATTTTAAGTCAATCGCACCTTGTTTGAAGGGGGTGAATGTGAAGTCTGGCAGGTAGCGGCACAGCTTTGCATTGCTGGCTGTCTTTTTGAACTGGCCGTCCGCTTTAGTGGTGTCATACTGAATGTTAAAATTCAAGGAAACTACTAGAAGATACGTGGCCATGTTATTGAACTGTTAGTTCGCTCTAGAGAGAAGAGTTTAAAATGACTCTATTGTTACCCAACATCTGAAGATTAGCTGCCATAACATTCTTAAACAAGTGCATGAAAGACAAGATAGCTTCAAATGACAATATGCTTTAATAATATCAAATATGAATCCACTTTAAAGAAACATCTTGTAAAAGTGAAAGGATACCACAACTTCGCCTTTAAAGCCCAAAGCCTCAACAACTGCTTCTGCTGCTTCTCTGATGGACACTTCATCTTCCTCACCAACTGAAACCAACAAGCACAGCATTATAAGAACACTGCTCTTTGAACTGCCATCTGTGCGTTGCTGTATATGAGGACTCACCAGAGAGAATGACTGGCTCAACCTCTGGATACTCCCTCAAGACCCAGAGGAAAAGACGAGCCAAGTCCAAAGAGTAGATGAACTGCCTTCTTGGTTTGCCGGAGCCCCACACCGCCAAGGGCTTGCCCTCCTCTGAACAACAAGACGACAAGCAGAAGAATTCATGGGCCCAGCACCAAAACCAGAAACTCGTACAAGCTTAAAATGAAATGCTGGCATGATTGAATATCAAAACTGTGCCAGACTTGTGGGCTTACTTTGAGCAATGTATGCTTTATGTATGAGGCCTGGCAGCACGTGACCGTCCTCAATACTGAAGTTATCATGAGGACCAAACACATTGGTCGGAATCACAGCTGTATAGCACCGCCCATGCTGCTGGAAATACGCCCTGTAAAACACACAAAAATTAGGAAAAAATATCTTAACTGAAAAATTTAATTGAGTTTCCTGAAAAAGAAGCAGAGGCAGTTTAAAAAGAGGGCACATGGCACCGAATAATCCTAAATGGAAATCTATGGGAGAATTCGCAAACAGTCTGGATGGTGGTTGTCCTGCTCCTGGTCCTAAAGAGCTGATCGAAATGTATTTTCTACTTTGTCTTTTTCTAGGCTTACGGTAACCATAATGTAAATTAGCACAGAATTTGTTCTAGGCTTTCGTGAGGTGACTCTGGATTGAGTCGTTAATGGTGCAATAATGTTTTTAAACTGTACGCTTTGCATGTTAGAAGTATAACTTGTGTGTGGGGGGGAAGATGTTTCAAACCTACTCTATACGGACAAAAGTACTGGGCCGCACCGCTTAATCCCTGAATTGAATTCAGGTGTTTCATTCTGTCCTATTGCTACAGATGTATAAAATCAAGCAGGTTGCTATGCAGTCTGCCTTTCACAAACATTTGTGAAAGAATGGGTCATTCTAAAGAGCTCGCTGAATTTGGGCTTGGTACTGCAATTGAATCCCAGAACATGATAGTCCACAATCAAATGCAAGTGGTGGTATTGCAAAGTGGAAGCATTTAGGAACCACAGCAACTCAGCCATGAAGTAGCAGACCACATAGATTTACAGCTTGGGGTTACAAAGCACTAAGCTGCACAGTGCGTAAAAGAGTTCCAAAACATCCACTGGCATTAACATCAACACAAAAAACTTTGCACCTGGCGCTTCATGGCATGGGTTTCCAGTGCCGAGCAGCTGTACGCAAACCTGACATCACCAAGCACAAACAGATAAATTGGTTTTACTGCTCTTGTTAATCAAACGTGGTTCTTCTTGTCATCTTGGCTCGAGCTGAACTAAACCACCTATAGCCTGCTGAAAGAGTGACTTTGGGGTTTTAGAGACAAGAGAGAGAGACAGCCCCACAGCATACCTGTTGTGGACATCAATCATCCTTTTTGCGTAGGCATAGCCAAAGTTGGACTCATGAGGTGGCCCATTATGGATCTGCCACAAAGTGAAGAGAATTGAATTTTCTGTTATACAAATGTACTGATACACAGAAACAGCAGATAAGGGTTACTAACCATGGTCTCGTCAATAGGATAGGACGTTTTATCAGGAAAGATGCAGGTGGATAGACAGGAAACAACCTTGACTGCGCCCACTTCATGTGCTGCCTGTAGCACGTTGTCATTGATGTAGATGTTGTTCCTCTGTAGGGAAAAAGCAACATATCATAAATCCGAATAACAAATAAGCTGCTCTCATAACATTTCTACTAAATTTTGTGATTTTATCGGCAGCAGTTGCAGTAAAAGAGCAACTTCCTCATACCCAGAAGTCCAGGTTGTACTTCATGTTCTTGAAAAGCCCTCCCACCATAGCAGCCAGGTGGATGACATGTGTTGGCCGATGTTTCTCAAACACTGCCCGAGTCTGCTCCATGTTCCTAAAAAGAGGTCGCCAGCAGATTACTGTATCAAAATGTGTGCTAACATATTACAGTCATGTGAAAAACTTGGGACTCTGCAGTCATGTGAAAAACTAAGCACACCTCATGATTCTATAGCTTGTGGAACCACCTTTACCAACAATAATTCAAAGTAATCATTTTCTGAATGACTTTATTAGTATCTCACACCCTGTGAAAACTTTTTTCACATGATTTTATCTTCAAGAAGAGTGGTTCTTACATGAGGTTGGCATCTTTGGAGGACAGAAATATCCATTCCTCCCCCTCCTTGGCTCCTCCTTCTTCTTTCACCACATGCTGTATGGCCCTGCCCACCAAGCCGGATCCTCCTGTCACCAACACCCTCATAGAGACAGTGGGATCGTCTTGACAGTTCATCCTAATAGAGACACGTGAAAAACTTACCACAGGACATACTGTATAAAGGTGAGGCAATAATTAGGAGCAGTTAACCAGTCACAAACATCATCAAACCGTCTAAAGCTAACTAACTTATCATACAGTCCCACTAAAAAGTGCCTTTGGCTGCTCCCTTGTATGTATTCTCCCCAAGAGGTCACCACAGCAGATTAATCCCAACTAATAATTTGGCAGAGGTTTTACGCCGGATGCCCTGCCTGACATAACCCTCCATGGTGAGAAGGACTTGTGCCCCCACCTGGAATTGAACCAGGGACCTTTCGCTTGTAAGGCAAATTTGTTAACCACTATACTATGGGGGACATACAATCCCACTACAATATCGACATCTAAACGAGGAGTCTTTCTCACACGCGTTAGACATTGAGCCCCACAGGGTCCTGTGCTGGGACCAATACTTTTTACATTATACATGCTTCCCTTAGGCAATATTATTAGAAAACAATGCATACATCTTCATTGCTATACAAATGATACCAAGCTATATGAAGCCACATGACAAAAATCATGTAATTAAACTACTATGTCTGTAGTATATGTATAAAGACCTAGATGGCCTGTAATTTTCTACTTTTGAGTTCAGACAAAACTGAGGTTATTTTATTTGGCCCTAAAAACCTCAGAAACACTCTTTCTAACCACTTACTCTGGACAGCATTACTTTGGCCTCCAGTGACACTGTGAGGAATCTTGCACTACGTTCCCACTGCAGGCAAATTTTTTGCTGAGATCTGATTTTTTTCTGCGTGATCGTTCACATTATAATTTAACTACAATCACCATCAGACTCCAGTGTGAACAGTGACGCTCATGCGCAAAAGAAAGTGTAATGTCATGACATTACATGGCAGACAGCTCCATCAACACTGTCTGCCATGCCTGTTTTGTGCATTGTTTACATTTGATTTTGCAGTGTCTCGCCTCCTCAAACACAGAATTATGACATCTGTCTCACGTCAATGACGTAAAAGTGGGATGAAAACAACATGACTGCTCAGACTGAGGATGCTTTCAAAAATATCCGATTTAGGACCACGTATTGAAGTGGCCTGAATCCGATTCGAAAAAATTGGATCTGCGATGTTCAGACTGTCATAGACAAACAAGATCTGGGCCACTTTTGCCTGCAGTGGGAATGTAGTGATGGAGTCATTTTTGACCAGGCTCCTTTAATGCTCACATTAAACAAACATATAGGACTGCCTTTTATTACCTTCGCAATATCACCAAAATTAGAAACATCCTGTCTCGGAGTGATGCTGAAAAGCTAGTTCATTGATTTATTACTTCTAGGTTTGATTATTGTAATCCACTGCTATCTGGCTCCCCAAAAAGCCTTCAGTTGATCCAAAATGCTGCACTGAGAGTACTGACAGGGACTAGAAAGAGAGATCATATTTCCCTATATTGGCTTCTCTTCATTGGCTACTTGTTTAATCCAGAATTGAATGTGAAAACCTTCTATTCACAAAGGTCTGAAGGTTTAGGCCACATCCTATCTTTTATAAAAAGTTTTTAAAAGTAGAATGGGAGTTTGTATTCAGGAGACAGACACCACCTCTACATTTAAGATTAGGTTTCAAACTTTCCTTTTGATAAAGCTCATAGTTAGGGCTTAGTTACACTGCTCTTACGATGTGCTGGGCATTTCCTCTCCACCCACCTCTTTTCACTCCTCATGCATGTATTTGCTGCTGCATGTCATTAAATGTTGTCTTCTCTCTGTGCTCACCCCTAACTGGTGGAAGCAGACGGCTGCCCCTCCCTGAGTCTCATTCTGCTGGAGGTTTCTTCCTATTAAAAGGGAGTTCTTCCTTCCCACATTTGCCAAGTGCTTGCTCATAGGGGATCATCTGATTGTTGGGTTTTTCTCTCCAACACTGTAGTATCTTTACCTTACAGTGTAAAGCACCTTGGGGCGACTTTTGCTGTGAATCTGCGCTATATAAACAAAACTGAACTGAATCTGTGGGCCATTCGTAAGCAGTTTCCTGCTTTTCATTAGAGGTGACTGGTTTGCTGGGACCATAACACTGGCTGCGACGTGGAAACCCACTCACACATGCTAACTTATTAGCCAAAGTTTATGTTAGGTAGCAGGTGACCGCTGTCACAATCATTCCCTGTAATTCGACAAACTAGCGTGCTTCTCTTCTCCTACAGGCGACACACCAGTACAGGAAACCATTGTAAATTACGAGTTTAACCAGTAACGCAGCCATTTCTTACCGTTTGCAGGCTGCACACTCAGGACACGGGAGCCGGTGGCTTCTACTTCTTTTTCTTTGGCTTGAATCGCAGGTGGCAAACCATCGTAAAGGTACATTACCGCCATCTACTGTATGGAAGCTGCACAGGAAACGCAACAAAAGCTAGCTTCTCGCCTTCTCCAGAGGGAGCATATTTGGGTTCAGTGTTTTCTCCTCCGCTGCTGAACCCATGGGGCACCTAGAGGTTTTTCCAACCCCCTTTAAAACCTTGTTTCTGACTGTTGAGTGCAGTGGCGCTAAATCTTTTTTGTTTTCATGCCACGCTTGAGAAGCCCCACACCACACACATATGCGAATGAACAATTGGGCATCCTGTTTTAATATGGTATATTAAGGCTTATAGAACAATCAAATTATTCTAATTTTTGCATCCACCAAGAATTAAACAAATAATGAAAAATCAGACTTTCCCCATCACACCTGCTCTTTTCAAGAATGCCATTATTTGGCCACATATTCACCAAAGAGATTTTTAGGGTTTCTCTTTCCTTTGTGGCACTTATAGACCCTTGTCGTCCTCTTCCAACAGCAGATCATCTGCCTCCATCTCACCCTACCCCATGCATTCTCTTCTGACACATCAACCCTCTCCATGTCCTTCACTGCAACCGTGAACCTTCTCTGTAGCCTTCCTCTTCTCCTCCTGCCTGGCAGCTCCATCCTCAACACCCTTGATGCCGCCACTATCCATCTTCTGCACATGTCCAAACCATCTCAGCCTTGCCTCTCTGACTGTGTCCCTCTGATGTACTCATTTCTAATCCTAAAGCCACCGTAGACAGAAAGAGTCCTCCTTCCAGCTTTTTCTCCACAGAACACATCCTTCATGCCCAGTTTAGTCAGAGGCTCGTTCAGTCCTTCACCAGCTTGAAATTCGGCAGGTGAACGAGACCTTGTTGTTGGTCCATTCATCCAGCCTCTCCCATGTTAACCAATTCTCCAGCTGAAAAATAATTAATATTTTGTCTCATTTCTTTTGCTTTCATTTGAATTCAGCATTGTATGCATGAGCTCAAGAGCTGCTTTTTGAATTCTGTAGTCATCACACTTTCTTCGGAGGGAGTCGTTTCTAGGCTGTGTACCTTCATCAAAAAGTCAGAGCCGTCTGAAATCTCCTCAGGTAGCAGAATGAACATGCTGATCTCCTCATCCACATATGGCAGCTCCAGGATCTGCAGACCAGAGTCAGAAATGTGCTTGTCGGTCAGCTCGTTCTTCTGGTGCATCATCTGGACTCACACAGTCTCATTCTGACACACAGGGAAAATCTAGGTGATATGATCAAAGTTTAGGTCTCCACATTTGCAAACTTAAGTTAATTTTTACCTGTTTGACTTTAAAGGGCATCTCTTAAGTTCTTAGCCTTCTTGAAGGGGCTCTTCCAGTTCCAGCTTCTTCATCTAATACATCATCTGTACTGGTACAGTCTCACTCTGTTACACAGGAAACAGAAAAATCATGTTAGATACACAGATATAAACAGATATATACAACCTCTGAAGATGCTTATCTTTTCTATTCAAACTTTGTATCTGCATATTTGTTTTTACTTTTTAACTGTTTGACTTTAAAGGACTTCTCTTTGGCGTTCGTCACATTAAACAGTTTTTCCAGTTTCCCTTGAAGTAGATTGCACAGACCAGAGCCAGTCTTACATTTAAGCTGACCATTTCTGGCTTTAGCAGGACTTTTACCTTATCTTATAGGAAATACAGAAGCAAACTAATATTTAACTGTAATCCACTGAGGAAACTACCACATGATTTCCTGTTGTTCAAAGCCGTGGGGGTTGCATATCCTCACTTTCTGTTTGCTGCTCCACCCAGTTGTTGATCTCTGTTCTGCACGCCTCTGGAGCTCCCATGAAATCCACAGTCTTCAGATCTGCCTGGTAGTACTTCTGTGTGGCTTCAAGGAATCTCTGCAGAGAGCAGATATTCTCATGTTAATCCATTCTTTTAAGAAGGAATTCAATACTAATAGTTGATCAGCCATGTGAACGCTCGCCGGGAGAGGTTGGCGGTTTTTCTCCATAAAGACAGTTGGCTAGGTTCAGGATGAATGATGCAAATGGTGAGTTGATATCAGCATTTAATGTCTGGACGTCTGCATGAACACCCTCATCCGAGCTGAATGAGAGGGTCTTTGTAGGATTTAATAAAGAAAAAAGAAAGCAAGAAACGAGACTGAAAGGATGTAACACTGTTTCTAAACTGTCTTGGCAACATGGCATTTGAACAACAGCATCATTTTTAATAATAACCTTCAGCTTACTGTAGATCTATTATAATACCAAGCTTCTGTACTTTGTCAGATTTATTCTTGTGAATTTCTTTCTATTAGCGACTATATTGTTCATGTGGTTGAAATGTACTTTCCTAGTCACATGCAAAGAGGCTCATGTATGTGCAGGGCTACCATCAGCATTGACAGTTTGCCAGCACCATGCTAGGAAACTAAACCACTTTCACCCTAAATGCTTTAGGAAGCTCCTTTCCATCAAGTGGCATAGCAAGACATCAGATACTGAGGTCCTTGCCAAAGCAAAACCTGCCCAGCATTTACACCATCCTGATGCAAGCACAGCTGCGTTGGGTGGGCCACATGGCTCGGACGTCAGTTGATCAGCTACCAAAAAAGCTGTTTGGATGGTGAACTGCAGAGAGGATGACTCTCATGGTGGTCAGAAAAATGGTTAAGAACATTTTGAATCAATCCTTAAGGGCTTTCGAGATAAACGCAATGATGTGGGAGGATACTGCCATGGTCAGGAATAAATGACATGACTGCATATACGAAGGCGCCATCGCCTATGAAGCCAGCAGGACTGCCACTGCCATTTGACACAGACAAGTGAAGAAAGCTAGATTCCATGACCCTATGACCTCAGACTTGGCTGCCTTTCACTGCCCACATTGCCCAAGATCAGCATTATCAGCCACCTTTATGTACACAAACCTCTGGATGGGTGACATGGTTTTAATCATTACCAATGGATGCTAAAAGATTTACCAAATACACTCTAGTGGCGGTTCATATACATCTAAAAAGCTATCATGTTGACTATGTATCAGCTTGGTTTTAGTGTCTTTCCCTACTTTAGCACCTGATCCACTTCTTCTTCTAGGAATAATTTTCCTAGCTTTCTATGGAACTTGTCTGTCCTGCAGATTGAGTCTTGAAGACTGTTTTCTCCATAAAATCACACCATATGTTGTTTGTGCAGGCTATTATTACTACCTATATTGTAGGAGATATAGGTAACCAACCTCTAGTGGTAATGTGAACGTGTGCATGTGAACTGTGCACTGGTCTGGTCCTGTTTAGAAAGAGCTTGGCACTTTGGTTGCCTTGAAAATGGAGCTTTCTGAGACATGTTTAACTGAAACCATGAACTATCTTCTTCTTCTTCTTTCGGCTGCTCCTGTTTGGGGTCGCCACAGCGAATCATGTGCCTCCATCTCACCCTATCCCTTGCATCCTCTTCCCTCACACCAACCCTCTGCATGTCCTCCTTCACTACATCCATCAATCTTCTCTGTGGTCTTCCTCTTCTCCTCCTGCCTGGCAGCTCCATCCTCAACATTCTTTGTCCAATATATCCACTATCCCTCCTCTGAACATGTCCAAACCATCTCAGCTTTGCCTCCCTGACTTTGTCTCCA
>VUQH01000998.1:0-12575 GCA_015106775.1 Etroplus canarensis
ATGTTTATGTTATGTTATGTTTAGTTATGTTTATTGCACACAAAAGGGATATTGCACAGTTATGTTCCCATTGCACAATTGTCATGCTGGTCAGGCTGACTGTCTGACTGACTGACTGACTGACTGCTCTGCTCCTCCCTATCTCCTGTCCTTCTCTTCTTCTTTTCTGTTCGCCTTCCTCCTTTGTAAAAGAACAGGTCATTAAATAGCTCACTGAATTCCAGTGTAGTACTTTAAAATGATGCCACCATTGCAATAAGTCAGTTTGTGACATTTCTTCCCTCCTACTGTAGGTAGTCTACATTCAACTGTAAATGCTATTATTTCAAAGTGAAAATGTTTAAGATCCCCAGCTCCTCAGGTTGCATAAAGAATGTAAAAATCACCAATGCTTTGCTGAGTCAGTAACTACAGATTTACGAACTTCATCTGTTTCTAGGATTAGCACAAAAACTGTGACGAGAGCTTAATGGCATGGGTATCCATGACTGAGCAATTGCATGCAAGTGGTGTAGAGCACACTGCCAGTGAACCTTGGAGGAGTGGAAATTTCCCCTGTTTGTCTGGCAGTCTGATGTATTAGTCTGGCCTTACCTGCCTGATTCCTTTGTGCCAACTGTAAAGTTTGGTGGAGGAAGGATAATGCTATAGGTTCTTTTCTGGACATTGGCCTGAGCTAGAGGATTGTTTTTCTTGAGTTGGATTGGGTCACTTAGTTCCAGTGAAGGAAAATTTTAAAGCTTCAGCTTACGAAATCTTCCAGCTTTGTGGAAACAGTTTGGGGGAAGGCCCTTTTCTATTCCAGCATGATCACACCCCAGTGCACAAAGCAAAGACCATAAAGGCATTGTAAATGAGTTTGTTGTGGAAGAACTTGGCTGGCCCACACAGAACCCCGACCTCAATGAACGCCTTTGGGATGAACTAGGACAGAGATGGTGAGCCAGGCCCTCTCATCCAACATCAGTGTCTGACCTCACAAATGCTCTCATGAATGAATGGGCAAAATTCCCACAGACACGTTACAGAAAGCCTTCATAGAAGAGTGTAAGCTGTTATAGCTGCAAAGGGGGGATCAACTCCATATCACTGCTTATGGATTTCATGTCATAAAAGTTTCTGTATGTGTAGCTGTTCCAATACTATTGTCCATATAGTCTTGGTTCTCATTAACTTGTTGGAGTCATAAAGTATGATGAGCTTCACCTTTCAAAATGTGTGTCATTGCAATATGTGATGGTAGTTAAGGACATAGGTTGTATTTTTTAACTGGGTACCAGAGAGTCCTGCTTGTTACATTACAGAAAATATCTATGGAATTGCCACTTATTTAGCTTTTGACTTATTTGAAAAATAGAGGACTGTGATACCTAAAGTACTTTAAACAAATTTTCTTCATTTTTGTAATTTAGTATTAGGAAAGTGTTGTAAGTTTGAAAGTAGCATGCTATAAATATATTTCTTTATTCTAAGTGGGATATGTAACTAAGCAGTCAAAAGGAATTGTTAACGATTACAGCTAAGTTGTTCACTTTTTAAATTGTACATCAAACTGTTACCTAGTTGAATAATCTAAACTTTTATGTTTGTTTGCTTTGGTGCAACAGGTTTGACCTCGGCTCCCACAGTGTATCATACATGGTGACTGGGGTGACTAACCAGTACTCTACCAGGGAGATGCTACATGAGGTAAGTAGGGCTTCATGTCCACATGGACTTCCATTATTAGAAAGTAGGTTGCTTTTATTAAAAACTTACTGATAACTAGAAAACTTGATTTGAGTAAAGTGTACTGCACAGTAAAAAGATCTAAACATTGGTGACATTTTATTTAGTCAACTCTTCTAAGTTTGTTCCTATCATCCCTTTGCTATCTGTCAATAAAATATTTGCAGAGGTATGATGAGAAAATGTGTTTTTATTTTTTCACTTTATGTCTTGTTGATGTAACTCGTTGTCCTATTATTTTGAAAGTCATGTAAAACCAGTATGTGGATTTAACTCTCCCTCCTTGGCGTGTAATCAGATAAAAAGTTTCTTTGGCTCCCTGACTGAGGAGACTGGCTCAGAAATGAGGTGCATCCAGCAGACCTACGAGACCATTGAGGATAACATCCGCTGGATGGACAAAAATCTTCCTCTTCTGCAGGCCTGGCTGGACAAGCGCAACCATCGAGTGTCTCATGATGACTTATAGCTCCAGGGGAACCAAAATGTCTGTTGTAAAGAAACATTCTGCTGCAAACAGAAAGGGAATTGTGGACTCAAACCACAAAATAGACAAAGTTCCGCTTAATGATACAAATCAAATATGTCGTTCAGGTCAGATTCGACTTTTAAAGCAGCAACTCCTGACTTAACCTGGATGGTAGATTTTTTATTCAAATCCACTTTAATAACCCATAACTTACAAAACAACCATTGTTTAATAACCCAGAACTGATTGTCTTTACCAATTACTTTTTTACACCTTTTTAAACTACAACCTGAAATGTAAGTGTTGTTCTGTTGGCAACAAAGTGTGTTTTCATATCTAAAGGTATCTAATTAAGTATTCTAAGAGTGAACTCACGCTAGACAGTTGCCTTGTAACTGCAGTTGTCCCCCACAATTGTCCCCACTCTCCCTTCTTATCAGCACTCTGTGCTTAATAGTCTGTGTCCAAATAAGTTTGTTTCAGCATCTCCTCTCCCTCATTCTCTTTCTCTTTTTCAAGTACATGCTTTTTAAAAGTGCTCTTGCAGAGTATTATGAGGTTTTTGTTTTTATACATCTGCGGCTTAATTGGAGATGTTTTCAGAAGCGGTGACACATCATATAGATCTGTTAATTACATAACATAGTGATTTTCATGGAGGCAGCTGCTGTTGGGGAAGCTTAGGGTGTCTGACCTTGGGTGCAGTTATCAAAATAGATGCCCAAGTCCACCTGAACTATGCCTAGGGCCCCAACTCTTCAAGTGGGTGCAGGAACTGTATGTGGGAACAGCACAGACTAGCCAGATGAACTGGACTTTGGCAGTCAAACACACACAGGAGAGCACCTCAGCAGCTCACCTGGTTGAGCAGGTGACTCATTTACCAAAGGCTGTAGCCTTCTTGTACGGTCCTGGGTTTGAGTCCACCCCAGATGATTTCCTGTGTGTCATCTGCCCTCACCCTTTCCCTATTTTCCTGTCACTCTATGTTGCCCAAAATAAATTTTAGAGAATAAAAAACAAGCATGATACAGGCCACATTATTGGAAGTGGACTCTACTGTAACTGTCCTCAGTGGAAAACATCCTTAAGTAATGCCTTAAAGCACTTCCATACAGCATATCATAGTTTTCAAGCAACCTTAAAGCTCCATTTTGTTCATAAAGTCTTTTTCCCCCAAAAATTTTTCTCTGGATTTGTTTTCAAAAAACCTTCTTCTGAACAGAGCAGTAGATACTGTGGCTGAATATTTCTGCTCAGAGTGGTGTGTGTGTGTGTTAAATATGTCTTTGTGCAGGTGTGTGTATTTTAGCTGTGAAGATTTATTGTTTTTAAACTGTATGAAGTCTCTTTTTTGTACAATACATTTAAATTTCTGCTCTATTATCACAGCAGAATGCAAAGACACAGTACAGTAGTACACATGAAATGCACTGAACATCTGATTTATTTTTTGTAAACATTACTAATAATTTGGACATATCTACATTGGCAAAATCACCAGAGCAGTAGGTATAATATAGTGGACTTATAGTTTTAAGCTTATGAAATTAAAATATCTGAAAATGTGCTTGAAACTCAAGGTCACACTACTTTGTTATTATATAAGAATGTATTTTTCCACAGTTTCTTCAATTTCTAATAATGAAAAGAAAAAATGAATTCCAACATCACTGCTGGAAATTTTCTCAGAATTTTTATTCAACACAGTAGTGCAGATTTTATTTTCTTTTTGCTGCTGTTACTAAAACTGTTAGTTTGTTAAGAAAAGAACGTGTGTTGCTTGAATAAAATGTTGGGCCAATAAAGTTAATTGGATCTATTATGAATTTGTATTTATTTTACAGCATAGTGTTCTGTTACTGTTCAGAGTTTTAAAAGCCTTGTATGTTCAGTTCCTGGGAATTATATTGAATGTAACATCTGATCAGCAGGTCTTCAGTATTTCCAGTGTCAGAGATTGAATTTCCTGGTTTGATTTTTTTGTTTGTTTCTCTCTCTCTCTCTCTCTCTCTCTCTCTCTCTCTCTCTCTCTCATGTGTGAGAATCCATGCTTGTACACACCAGTGATTTTATGAATTAAAATCCCTTGACATGGTGTACTGCTCTGTCTGCGTTAACAGGTAGTGCAGCTTCTCTTATAGGGGTTTTCAAAAGACCTTCACAAGACCCCTAATTTTATGGAAGAGTAACATAAATATCCTGAGAGCTGAGCTCTTGTTTGGGATTCATGCAATGCATGCAGGTCTTTGCTGAGCAGAATAAAGTATAAGGTGCAGAAAAGCCAAATGTAATGTCCCCATATTGATGTTAGAAATAAGAAGATGTGACCTCCTAAGATCCTTTGTCCTCATATAGGTATATTACATTTGGCTTTTCTGCACCTTGTACTTAATTCTGCTCATCATAGACCTGTTCCAGCTCATGACAGAGCTTGGATCTCAGTAGGTTAAACCTGAGTCATAATGACACAGCATCTGTGAAAATCAATGCCTGAAATAAAAGAAAGAAGAAAAATCCTACAAATTTATGTTTTAACCTTGTTTATTATTTACACATTGGTACCAATATCACATGTATACCTAATACTAAGGAATCATGACATTTGAATGCTTTTGAGCTGATGTACTGGACTTGAAAACTTCTAATGCTGCCATAAATTCTTCTGATGGACCTTTAGCACATACTAATAAAACAAACTGTCCGACTGACAAAGCACACGCAGAACTGTAAATATGTCAGCATATGACATCAGCAAATATTCACTCATGCAGATTTTTTTTTGTAAGAGGAGCTCAATCTCAAACATTGCCAATAATTAAGAAGTCTACATTTTCTGAATATATTTTAGGGGCTGATAAACATGCTTTCTTTGCACTTGTCCTCATGCATGAACACACTGCACACACCTCTCCTTATCAGCACACTCACCATAAAAACTGCCCTCTGCTCCAGTGAGTTTCTCTCCCAGTTCATACCTGAGAATAGTCGTGGTCGGACTGAAGGTAAGAGCCTAGAGCTGACCTTTTTACTTCTGTATCCTGGTTTTGAATATTCTGCTGAATTACTGATGACAGAAAAAAATCTTATGACAAAATTTCTCAAAGGAAACATGTTAGAGCCTGTTCATTTTAAAAATACAGACTGGGCCCTCTCAGTCTGCGCTTGACCACTGTACTCACCAGTCATGGGTTGACCTCGCCTACTTCTCGTGATCGTTTTGTGGTCTTTTGTTTGCTTTTGTTTAATAATTCATTCATTGCAAAAACCTGTAATGCTAGATAACCTCAAAATATGAGCAGAGTTTTTGTTGCCACACAGTTACAATTTCAACATCATGCTGACATCTTGATCCATGCTAAGAGTCCAGGAATTGTGATCATTGACTTTTAATTTGTCTCCTTTGCATATTAGATTTGATCACATTTCAGATATTAATATAACTCTGACAATAACTTAATGTGGGTAACAGAGCCAATATTAAAGCCCCTCTTTAATTTAGTGACTCAATTTAATGATTTAGTGACTACTTAATTCAAGAGTGTGATTCAGTGGTTCTGTTTTTTTAATGGTGGATATCTTAATTTGGAAATAACTATTTTTGGGTTGATGGAACAGTTGCTGTTAGGTCAAGTACTCGTTTTAAGATTGACCCTTGTATAGAAAATAAATTAGAAAAATAGGTTGTTCCCAATCTCTCCAGCTAAATGATAATATGAGACCTAGATATATAGGTCTCATATTATCATTTAGTCATAAAAGTGGTTCCTTTTGCAAATTTAAGACAAGGTTTACTTGATTCATACTTAATTCTAACTGTATAAGAACACTGCAAAAAGGCTCTATTAAACATTTACACTCATTTTTCCTGTTCTTTTTCCATATGGGCCAGGTAACATTAAGTTATTGCTTAGTTCATTCAGCATGAAACCAAAAGCTTGTTAAGTCAAAATTTGTCAACTCACGGGATCCTTCTCACCTCTCTGTTTCACAGTTTTGAATAACCAATACTCACTGCTATGTACAGAACTGTGCAAATATCTTGATCCACCTCTGATTGCTTTATTTTGTTTGGAAAACGGGAAATAGTTGCAACAATTTATTGAAACGTGCAAACATGGATGGAAATAACACCACACAAGGCAAAAACAGAGTTTGTACAATTCTAACAAGCTTTAAAATCAATGTATAGTCTGACCTCCTTCATTCTTAAGCACAGCCTGAACACTTAGGCAAGCTTTTGTGTAATTTCTTTGATAGGTCTTCAGGAATAGTTCTTTAGGTTTCTTGAAGGACATTCTAAAGCTCTTCTTTGGCTGTTGACTACCTTTTGTTCCATTCTCTGACAAGATAATCCCACACTGAAGCTGTTGCCAGATGAAGCTGTTGCCAGACACTTTACAGATAGTATTGTAAGGTGGATCAATATCTTGACAAGATCTCTAACATCAGCCACTGAAATAAAGCCCTGAGTGAT
The DNA here is from genome assembly GCA_015106775.1 of Etroplus canarensis. Lineage (NCBI taxonomy): Eukaryota > Metazoa > Chordata > Actinopteri > Cichliformes > Cichlidae > Etroplus > Etroplus canarensis. The sequence goes on from VUQH01000998.1 coordinate 6,675, forward strand.
GACAGAGCCTCCACTGTGTTTTACAGTTGGCTTTAGACACTCACTGTTGTACTTCCCTCCTGACGTGACATGGTTTGAACCACCAGTTTCAAATATGGACTCCAAAAGACCGGTTGCCATTGATTTTCAGTTCAGTTTTCAGTTCTTGTGTCAGTCTTTCCTGTCTTTCTCCCCCATCTCACTTCCTTAAGAATGGCTTTTTCACAGCCTGCATTGCATGAGGCTTTGGCAAACAGTAGCTGAAACAACTGAAAGGGCCAAATGTATCTCTTATTTCTTATTTCTTCAGGACACAACTTTCAGATATTGTTCATCTTGCTGTACGTAGCTTTTAGGTGTGCCTCTTCTTTGTTCATCCTCCACTTGTCCAGATTCCTGAGTGGGGGTTTTATGTTTTTTATTTATTTTTTATTTTTTAAGGAAGGTTAGGTACAAGGGACATGTCTGAAAATGAGTGAAAAAGCTGTCAGTGTCAAAAGAAAAACTTTGACCGACCATCAGAATGCCTGGAGAACTATTACTAAAGACCTCTTTAATTAATTTCAAGAAAGTCTGGCTTCTAGGAAGAAAAACATGAAGAAATTAAGGGTGGCTTGAGACTTTTGCACAATCCTGTAGCTAAAAACAAGCTTGCTTACAGTTACTTTAATTCATTATCAGGCTTCGATATTGATATCTCTAACCCCCTTGTAACTTCTTATTTCTAGACATCACCCGACTGCTTTACAAGCAACAAGCGCATATATCCTGTTTTTGCGTAATATCGCTAACGGGAATGGATACACTAAATGACTGCAAACCATATCAGGTTACTAAGGTACAAAGTGTTGTTTTGTGAGAAATCTGCTTCTAGAAGGCAGTTATCTCTCAATTTACAATCAAGACAGGCGGTAAAAGTTTCTTCATGTCTATGGTTTCATAGTGCCTATGAAAAAACATTTATGGGTTTAAAGTTCAAAGTATTCATACTTTCCACTTGATACAAGAACAGGATGTAAATATGGAAACTTTTTATTTGAAAGAGATCTCAGCACAGCCCAGACTAAAAGACATCTACTAGGCAAGCATGTTTAAAACCTTTACAGAGAAACTGTTTTTAAGTAATTGACGACAAAAATCTATTTTCAATGTTTTACCTTGTTTGTGACTTTCAGGGTTATTCTGTGGTTTGTTACTCTACATCCATTTTGGCCAAGGGTTCATTCACCAGGTCTAAGGATGTCTGTTGACTTCGGTACCTTTCTAGAGTAAGACACATTTCTTTATTTACAAGTTTATTTTTCTGGTTTGTTTTGTTGAAAATGTCAGTTTATTAAAATGCTGTGTGAGTTATGTAACACTGATTTAAAAATACTTTTTTCCCTTTATTTGACCCTAAATTAAAACAACACAGTAGTAGAGTAGCAACACCATCTCTGTAACACAGTCCCCTCTGTTTTCTTCACAACTTCATTTTTCTCCAAGGGTCTTCCTGGGCATCTTGGGCTTCGGTCTCACCATCATGTTCTGCACCACTTTCTGCAGAGCATGCATCCGCCTAAGGCAGGACCGGGTAGCAAGAGAGGCTTTAAGACACAGTGAGCCCGACAGGCACCCACAGTCCATATATTTCATTCCCTTCCCCAGGAGTATTTCACAGCAGGACCCTGAAGACCAATATAATGATGATTTCCAATCACCACCACGATACAGCACAACAGCCTACCCTGGACTTCCACCTTCCTATGATGAGGTAATTTTTATCAGCAACACTTTCTGACTCATAACTACAAATGCACTAACAGAACAGTACACCACACACATATCAGTGTGCTTTTTCCTAATATTTACTTTTTAACTCTTTTTTTTCTTTGTATTTCAGCTGGAATTTAAGCCTGATGATCTCCCACCTGCGTACAATGAACAGAACATTCCTTCATATCCCATAACACCCCCGCCACCTCACACAGATATGGTTCAACGTCAGGCACAATCACAGCCATAAGGAAGAAGCATTGCAGTGGGCCTTTGTTGGGGCTATGGACAATAACTGATTATTGCACTGCCTCATGGACACAAGTGAGTTAGTAACTAGAGTTTATAATGTTCTAAAGATCCTTTTTACTGTCAGTTTGTTTTCTTTTATTATGGTAAAAATGTAATAATGGTACAATAGAAAGTCAAAGCTGAGGAAATGACACCAGGCTTAAAGTCACAACACTGAATGTACAGCTCATTCTCCATGCCACCAAAACCAAAACAGATTGTAATCCCATGTGTGATGGGTGTTAAAATGTGATATGTGTGTACCATTTCGCAGTACACCTTATTTCTTCCATAGGGATTAGGAGGGTAAGTATTAGCCAGAGGCTGCCAATAAAATGCACTTGATTATTACAGTAATTATCAACAAGTGTGGCCACCTTTGTAGAAGCAGAAGTACTGGCAAGTTGCTGGTTAACACAATGTCGCAGTCTGTCCAGTAATGGACATCCCAAAGAAATTCACCCTAAGGTCAGATTGTGCAATTCTCAGAAAAATTATAAAAAACCCAAGAGCTACATCTCAAACTTTACAGGCTTCATTAATATGTCAAATGATAAAAGTCATGACAGTACAATCATAAAGAGACTGAACATGTTTGGCTTGCTTGGATAGGCTGCCAGGAGAAAGCCTCTTTTCTCTAAAAAGAACATGGCAACACAGCCTAGGTTTGCAAAGTTGCATCTGATCAAAACAACAAGAGTTCTCAAACAACGTCCTTAGGACATAAAGACCAAAGTCAAGATTTTTGGCCATAATGCACAATACCATTTTTGGCAAAAAAGAAACACAGCAATATCAGCAGAAACACCTTTTACCAGCTGTCACACTGACACACAGGGGTAATGCAAGCTTCAATATAAATGCTGATTAAAATCTGGATTTTACACATTACATACTCCTCTGCCCTGAGACAAACACAGAATGTACTCACTGGGTGCTTTTTAGCTTGTGTTCTAAACCAGGGTTCAGCAGTGGCTCCGGAGCCGCATGCAGCTCTTTCATCCCTCTAGCGTGGCTCCCCATGACTTTGAAGAAAATAATGTGAATAAATAATGGTTATTTAATTTAAATGTATTTTATTTTAGTTAGTTAGACTCTTTAATTTATTTCTAATTTTGTAGATTAAGGTAATATTATAATGTTAAAATAAAATGTGTTTAAATATTTTGTGGAACAAAAATATTCAGGTTGAGGTTGACTGCAGTACATGCTGAGGAGATAAAAGGATGACGGCACACCTAAGTAGACTTAAGTCATGAAAATATAAATTTGTATTTTAGGTTGCTCTTTTTAATTAAAGTGAATATGCTGGAGCTGGATAATTTCAGTTGGCGGAGGTTGATTTATTTTTAATTCCAGAAATATGAGAAGGACTCAACCAGGCCTGCATTGTGTATTTTAACTGAAAGTTAACTACTTCATGCCCCTGTCTTTCTTTCTAGATTTTAAAAGAATGTTTTTTTATTTGCTACACACAGAAATAAAATTCAGTTCTTTCATTTCATAAATGCAACAAACTGCACTTCTTCTATACATAGCATAAGGGTAAAAAAACTATATATGCCATGTTATCTTCATTTTAGGGGTCAAATAGGTTTTGTGGCTCCTGGTGTTTTGTGTTGCAGGTTGCAGATCCCTGCTCTAAACTAACATAGTGAATTACACTGGGAAGGCGTGAAGGCAGATGCTAGGTGTCTGAAAAGGATGTATTTTTAAATATTTGCCACTTGTTTTACGTTAATGCAATGATTGTATTAATGCTGCTTGAAAATGAAGCTGGACTGGGCCTTTTTCACAGCAGACATTCTGACTCATCATAGCAGGAGAAGCACAGATGTAACTCTTTCCATTAATGATGGCTGCATTCAACCTCAGCCATCTTTAAAGTTGTTCATTACACCTGTGCTTCTCTTGTAACAAGTCAACATTTCTGTTGAAAAATGTGCATAGGACTTTAAAATAGACTTAATGGCATAAAGCAATAATCCGCTGTGGTCATTATGTCCCTTTTTAAGCACTGCACTTTCCCACTCCTGATGCTGGTGGGGAGGTTAGAGGAGTGCTGTGTAGCCAGATTGTTCCAAATGGTGTGGATGCGTAAACCACTAATGAGAAATTCTGGCTTTAACAGCCTCCTCTTGACCTGCAACAGCTGCCTTTTGTGAGATTTCTGGAAACTTCTTTTAAGAAGTTAAGACTGCTGCTTAAAATGAAATGTGTATTCACAAGAGTTCACAAAATAGTCAAAATCTCACGAAAAATGTAAATGATATTTATAGTAGCTGGTCTACTTAAGGTCTCCGAATAGAAAGACAAAAAAACTGTGTCATTCTGGCAGTGTCTGTAATATGACCCAGGAACTAGAGGTAAAAAAACAAATTCAGTGCTTATTAAAATTGACACGATAATTGCGTGTAAATATAAGTTTTTCATTATAATAATTATGTCACATGTACATATCATATATTTTTAAATAAAAAAGAACAGCCTAAACCATATTTGGAATGCATTTTAATGAACTTGATAGTTGACATGATATTGATATGAATTCATCCTGAACCTATCGCCTTTTACGTCATTAATAGACACTACTGACCTGCTTTTATTGACAGCCATACAGCATAACCCCATGTCATAAAATTATCTCCACCATGTTTGACAGATGATGTGTTCTGTCTCAGATCATTTCTTTCTCCATGCTTTTCTCCTCCCATCATTCTGGTACAAATGAATCTTTGTTTCATCTGTCCAAAGAATGTTTTCCAGACTTCCAGACATTTTAAATGTTTTCTGGCAAAATGTAATCTTGACTTCCTGTTCTCCAGTATGATCTGTGGTTTGCAGTTTGTTGTAAATCCTGTGTATTTACATTCATGAAGGCATCTCTTAATTGTAGACCTTGAAAATGATACACTTAATTCCTTGAAAGTGTTCTTAACTTGGCTTGAAGTTGTAAAGGCATTTTTCTTAACCAAGGAAAAAAATTCTGAAATCATTCACTTTAGTTGTCTTCCCAGCTTCGGGGTGCTGCTGAGCTGGCCAGTGCATTCCTTCATTTTAAGAATATTCCAGATTTTTAGGTTATTAATGGTCTCCTTCACTTAAATGAGCAACTCTTTGGACCTCACTTGGAAACAATTCCAGATCTTTTATATGCTTAGTTTCTCACAGAATAATGAGGGAAAGGGCCTCAGCTGACCATAAAACTGCATGTTGATAAATTGTCCAATTACTTTTGAGCCTTTACAAAATGGGGAACTATGTTTAAAAATGGCTGTAATCTTGACTGCTTTTTTAAAATCCACTGTGGTGGCATGCGGAGGCAAACTACAAAAATTGTGTCACTGCACAAATGCTCATGGACCTAACTGTACCTGATAACTAGGGTTACTGTTCCCTTTTTTAATTTTGTTTTTGATATGAAATCTATATGCTTATTGTTTGAATAAGCATATATTCTTTAGGTTTAAATGTGCAAGAGACAAATGCTTGTAGAAATAACACAATTTCATCATTACAGCTTTTTTTATGCACAAATTTCCTTTATTCTCTTTCTGTAATTTAGATTTTTTATATGTTTGGGCAAACACTGACATGGTGGTATTTTGAACCCTGACACTATTTTCTGAATTTTTAGGTGGATATAAAGAGTTACTTAAAACATCCATCCAAAAATAAAAATATAACTAACTAAATAAATAAATAAATAAATACACACACACACACACACACACACACACACACACACACACACACACATATATATGTATGTGTACATATAACTCTCAGACTGATGACAAATGAGGAGGGAGGGAGGAGGGTGTCAAGTCACAACAATCAGGGAATCAGGCAAGACAAAGACAGGAAGCAAAGATA
>VUQH01000998.1:12595-26223 GCA_015106775.1 Etroplus canarensis
GGAAGACAAAGATAGGACACCAAAGATTACAAAAGTAAAACAGAAAATGCACAAGGACCTTAACTATGCACAGAGCCTCTTTGAAAGCACCAGGGAAGCAGGAGCAATAAACCCAAGTTCAAGAAACTCAAGAACCAATGACTTCCAGAACATAAACCTAAAACCTGAACATAAAACAGGAAATGAACAACAGCAGATTTGAGCCTAGACATAATGAAGACCTGGAATAAAGCACAAACTGAACATCCTGAAAATAACAAGACCGAACACAAAACCCTCAGACTATGACACAAGCCTCAGAATATATCTTTAAAACAGAATGTGCCTGATAAATAGCTATGAGGTCAATTTTCAATTTTACTTCAAACTTAAGAGTAGAGGATAAACATAACCACTTCCCCTGAGTGCCAGAGGTTTTTTTTAAAAGCATTTTAAAAATGATCTGGGAATAAATGCTGTAATTTGTTGTAACAGTTACTGGCTCTAAGGATATAAATTATTTATATGGGCTCATGATAAATTTAATGAAAACTGACATTGTTTTATAAAAAATGATTGTCCTGTGACACACTCTGGAAAACCAGTTCATAGAACACTTGGATAGATATTAAGTATTCATTAAATGTTTTTATAAATCTAACCATTAAAAAAGGTCTTTATGTCTTTAAGCATGCATCAACTATTATAGCTTTGCCTTGTAGAGCATTTATAGCTGTTTCTGGGTATTAAATTGAAAGCATATCCACGTACAGTATACAGTATGTATAAACCCAACTCCAAAGAGATCACCATTTAAATAGCTTTAAAAAAAGACCTTTATTCTTGTGGCATGATAATGGTATACTTCTCTAATAAAGATGTCAACATATAAACATAGATCAGAGCATGGCGTCTGTTTGACCAAAAATATTTGCCAAATACTGAGCCCTGTACACCCCAAACAATGTAAGCAGCATTTACATTTCTAACTGCAGTTCAACCAGGCAGGTTGGCTACGAGCACAGCCTCATTTGTAGCAACAGCCTGGACGAACAGCTCCACTGCAAGGGGGGCATAAACATACATGCAAAATCATGATGGCTTGAGCCATTTGATGGCACTTTTTCTGTTTGTCTTTTTTTTAAAAGTAGGAATAGGTGTGATGTAATTAGACAACTCACATCTTTTAAAATGGGATGGGGAAGAAGAGGGGGGAAAGGACTCTCCATCAAATGTATTTACCCCACATTGAGTTTGATTATAGTTATTTTTAGTGCATGCAGTTGTTTAGAAAGTAAGGTGTTTGGTGTAGCACTTGAACAATTAGTATGCCACACACATTTTACTGATCAATACAGAGGTTGCAAAGCTGCTTGTATAATAAATACATAGAAGCAACTTCACAAAGTGATTGTCACAGGTTTTGTTGAGGTCATTTCAAATGATACTGGCCATCGAATCCATAGGAATCTGGAATGTTGTCTGAACCATAGCTTGTAAGATTAAAAAATGGATATTTTTGCTGGTGTAATCTGTACTGCTTTTGTGAATACAGACAAATTATGTAATCGTATATTAGAGGAGATTTTCTGCTGTTCTCCAGGAGAAAATCACATCTTAGCCTGGTCAAGCTGTTATTATGACCAAATGTACTTGGCCACCAACACATAGGAGTTTTTATGACATCTCAGTCTAAATCCATAGGCATTATTTTAGAGTTGGTTCACCCTTTGCAGCTATAAAAACTTCCACCCTTCTGGGAATGCTTTCTACAAGGTTTTTGAATGTGTCTGTGGGGAGTTTTGCCCATTCATCCAGAAGAGCATTTGTGGGGTCAGACATTGATGTCGGAAAAGTGGGCCTGGCTCACAACCTCCATTCTAGATCATAACCAAAAAAAGATTATGGTAGAAGTTGGACTGATTCAACTTCTTTGCTCAAGTAAAAGCAAAAAAGTGCAGGCTCTGAAATGTACTCAAAGAGCTGGTAGAATCAGAATCAGAATACTTTATTAAGCCCGGGGGGGAAATTGTATGGCAGTCCTTAAAAAGCTACTTTTTACTTTTTCACTTTTTGTGCAAAGCTTGTGTCATATTAATATAAAAAAAATATTAATATGGCTTTATTTCAACTTCTATTACTTATTCTAATGAATATATTCAGCTCGGACAATATATGTAGAACACAAACAAAGAAAAATAAAGCTCATTAAAAAATTGTTTTTGTCTGTTGTACATTGTACATAGAATATTTTGCCTCCACTATGAACAAGTAAAATGAGTACAGTCCAAAATTTAGTTTTTTCCTATTTCATCACATATACCTTACAAGCGAAAGGTCCCTGGTTCGATTCCAGGTGGGAACACAAGCCCCTCTCACCATAGAGGGTTGCGTCAGCAAGGGCATCTGGTGTAAAACCTCATTTAAATTACCAATGCGGATTAATCCACTGTGGCAACCCCCTGGGGAGAATACAAGGGAGCAGCCGAAGGTACATTTTATCTCGATATCTTTTGCATGAGTCAAACAGAATAAGCACCAAGGATGGATACACCAATAGGATTGTCTTTTAACTCCATTTAGGTTCAAATCGGTTTGATGCTGGGAAGGAGCACAGTGATGCCAAAAATAAACTCCCCTCAAATGCATTAAGGCTAAAGTAACAAGTGTGTCTTGAAAATTTAAGGAGACGAGAGTAAAAATATTGGTGTTAAAATATAGGGAATGAAAGTAAAAAGTTGTCAGGAAAACAGATTTTCAAGTAAGGCACAGATGCCTGAAAACTCTAATTAAGTGCAGTAACATAGTATTTGTACGTTATTTACTTCCCACCTCTGCCCAGTGCACAGTGCTGCTTTGCGTTAGCAGATTTGATGTCTTTTTAGAGATTATGCACCTCAGCACTTGGCGACCCCGCGCTGTAACTTTATGTGGTCTCACACTTTGTGGCTGAGCTACTGTGGTTCCTAAATGCTTCCATTGTGCGGTCATGTAAATGAGTGTAGATGGGGTGAAATTTGACATCTTCTAACTTTGAAAGAAAGTTTAACATTTTAAACTGTAATTTTTTTCAACCCAAAGCATAATCATCTGCTAACCCAAACCAAACAAGTGAAAATGAAACTTAAAAATAATTCTGGAAGAACCATTACTGTCCTCGTCAAAAGTGGGGTTTGTGCTTTCACCCTCCTACCTTAAACTTGTACTTTCTTTTAAATTTTTTTTAAAAGTGGAAACACTCCCACATGTCATTTTAAGAAGGCATGTGTTGTTTTAGGCAGCAGACTAAAAACAGATGGTTTAGCAGGAAGGCTTATTGTAGTAATCTTAGCAGAAAAGTGTATGGAAGATGGAACAAACACTTCTGAATACCACTGATATTTTGTGGATATAAAACACAATTATTTACAGTTGTAAATTTACCAAAACAATCATGGTGGGCAGATAATTACATTGATGATGCTTGAAATAAAGTAGACTACATGGGATGTGATTATAACAAGGTTGGTTAATAAAATCTTCAAATTTGTTGCAAACATGCTTTGCTCAAGGGGCCAATGAGTGAAACTTGTTTCCTTTCTGCCTCATTCAATAAGCCCTTGGTTGCACTGAGCAGATGGGCAAGGTGAGCCTGCTAAAAATATTCTCTCAAATAAAGTGTTGCAACATTTTCAAATGAATCCGAGACCACAATTAATTTACATTTAATCTACATCTATTCTACAAGAATATTCTGATGAGAGTAAATCTACACATTTATAAATGTTGCTTGGCTACAGGGTAAGCAGGTTCACGTTTAAAGATTCATGGTGACTGACACTGGCTAAATAGCTGCTGCCTAAATCTGGCTCTCCCAGGCTGATTGTTGACTGCAGTTTCATTTAAATATTTATCATATGCATATTGGACCCCTAAGGGCAGCATTTGAAATTACAACAGTCAGTCCGTTAATTGCCAAAAATGCCACACAGGCTTTGGGATCTAGATGTACCATTTTATTATTAATGAGCCTGAGAGTGCAGTTTGACATTTATGTTGGGGCTGCAGATGCAAATGAGTCTCAGTATAAGAGTCAAAAAATGGAAGAGCATGCATTGCTAATCTGATTTGGGATGAGAGAGAGAGAGAGAGAGTTAATGTAACTGCTGGTTCATACAAGTATAAATTCTTTGTTCAGCTTATTTCCTGCTTAAAGGGACAGTTCATAAACACTGATAGAGACCACTCTGGTATAAGTTGACCTGTTGTGGAGATACCAGTGGCCTTCTCTTGAATAGTCTGGAACCAGATAGCTCTTGCCTTTGTGTATTTATATTTGTTTGGTGCCCATAGATTTTTTTTTGCAAAAATTGTGTCCTGGTTATCAAGGCAAAAAATGTGCGGGAGATCGTTGTGTCACAATACAGTGTTGTATGGATTGTATAGTTGTTGTGGACCTACAATGCAGGAAGCACCAAGCGGAGAATTCCAACAAAAAGTGAAATTGTTGATAACAAAGTCCAAAGGTGCAACATTCTAAAGGTAACAAAAGTCCAAAAAACACAATACAGCAGAATCCAGAGAGGTAAACATGCACTGGCCAGCCAAATAAAAAGTCACCACAAGGATCACACTAAGCAAATATGTAAAAACCTCACATTAAATACTTACAGCACTGATATGTTTCAACTGCCAACAGGTCATGTAACCCTAACGGATGCAGCGAGTGGCTTCTCATTTCTTCAATAACCATGTAGGAAGACATGTCCTGTGGTTGTGGAAAAGATGTTGCTCTGTTTTTTGAAGGGTCTAATTATTGGCTTGCAGCAAGCAAAGAAAACAGGGAAGAAGATGGGGAAACTACTTAACTTGGGCTAAGAACTGTCCAACATGTTATTAAAACCTGCAAGGATACTGTGAACCATCTTCATTAAGAAAGATCGGGTAAGAAAAAAAAATCTTGACTGACAGCTTGAATGATTACCTAAATGTCTGGTGAGATCTAATCATAAAAAAGCCAACAGTAGGGGTATTTTTTAATAGTAAAGGTAAACACATTTTCACATGCACAAGAGAAGTCAAGAGATTTCAGACTAAACAGCTGTATAGCCCTAAGAAAACCACTTATTATTGAGGCCAAAAAAATGGCTTCAGTTTGCTAGGGAGTGTAAAGATTGAATTCTGGAGCAATGGAAAAAGGCCATGTGGTCTGACGAGTCCAGATTTATCCTGCTTCAGAGTGACAGTTGCAAGAAATAATGTGCTCATCATGCCTGTTAGGGCAATGCTGTGATCTGGGATTGTTTCCATTGGTCAGGTCTAGATTCAGCAATATCATGTGCCCAAAATTGGGGTAATCTGACTACCTGAATATACTGAATGACAATTGATGGGAGTTTTTTTTCTTCCTGGATGACACAGGCATATTCCAAGATGACAAGAATCCATTGGGCTCAAGATATCATTTACACACATGGATGGGCCATCAGATTCCAGATCTTAACTCCACTGAGAATCTTTGGGATGTGCTGGAGAAGACTTCATCTCTCCCATCATCAGTACAAGATCTTGTCAAAATATTAATGCAACTCTGGATGGAAATGCAATTTCCTCCCTGGGATTAATAAAGTATTCTGATTCTGATGTGACACTGCATGAGCTTATTGAAATGACGCCACGGCAAAATCATGCCATCATCAAAGCTAAAAGTTGCCCAACAAAATATTAGTGTGCAACATTTTTGTAGCCAGGCAGAGTATATAAGAACAAGGTAGCACAGGGAAACATGCGGTACACAGATGACAAGGACAAGAGGAGATACAGGACTACATTTACACAAAGGACTGGTTGTTCTTGAGAAGCAGGAGGGAGAGGACCACAGAGAGTAATATAGACATGAATGCAAACACAAAACAAGAAATAAGGGAAAAAAGAACACAGAGGAACCAAAGCATAAACACAAAAATGAGAAAGAGGGAGGAAGAAGCACAAACAGGAAACCTACAATTAATACCAGTAAGAATTATAATAGGCATGAACCAAAATACATGATAACACAAAAACTAAAACTCATCACTACATATATATAAAAACAAATCTAAGACTGTGTAACACAAGAACTAAGACTCACATGCTACTAGAAAAATAAATCAGAATAAAAAAATCATAAAACTCAAACTATTCAAAACCCCAACACTAGAAAAATTAAAAAAAAAAAACAAGCATAAATAGGAGTGACAAATATTATCTGTGAATCAAAACCAAAGGACCAAAACCAGGGACCATGAAAAGTTGCTTCCTTCGGTACACTGATTGTTGTTCTACAAAGAGGTTTATGGATATGTATTGAATAACACAGTCTTGATTTCTAGAAAGAGACCCTGATGGCAAGTCAAGTGCCATTTAAGTCTAATAAAAGAAAGGGCAGACATCTCAAAAGCCTGTATGTCCAAAACTGAACAACTCACATCAATGGATAAGTAGCACTACAGGCCAGATTTAAAATGTGAGTTTGACTTTGGAGTGAGCTGTTGCTTTATTGCTGCACAATATACTGAGAGATTCAATTCATTCAGATGCAAGCATTTGTTTTGAACTCAAGTACAGCAGAGAAAACTGTCTCATTCAGAAAAGAGTAGAATTCAAAGACACTTTTTACTTTAATTTTAATGGGCTGAACTGAACTTTATTGCAAGTTCAGCACAAATGACTTACAAAACACATGAGATATTGTTACAAGCCCAGGCTGCTTCTTTTTGTCTTTTTCAGGACCAAACAGAGTACTTATCTGAGTCACACCCCAAATTCAGACATCAATAGACATTGTAATCCCCTCAGACTCAAACCGAGTCTAATGCCTGAGTGCAGGTAATGTCCAAAATGATGAAATATAGCACAGGCACGGGGCTTAAAAGGTCATTTCTAATGCAGTCTCTAATGGGCTTTCCATATGTTGTTAGCTCCTGCCACCTGAATTCCATCAAGCCAGCTAAATGGGGAGAAGCCAGCCCCCTTCCATAAACATCTGCTATTAGAGTTTAGGCTGCAGAGGGTGGGATTAAAGTCTACCAGGATTCCTGACAAGATAACTTGTAAAAGCTTGGCGGAGGGTCAAAGGTAGGTAGTATCAGATGAGGTGCATTCCGCCAGTCCAGTAAAGATATATAAATCACCTGGAAAGCTTCTGCTGCCCATTTATATCTGTCAGTCTTTCAGCCTTTACTGTTTTTTCCTTCAGCAAGCCTGAGAGATTCACACAGATAAATCCTCCACTGTTTCTCCCTGGACTTCGCAGCTTACTGAATGGAGGAAATGAGGACAGAAGCTGCTGACATAGTGACATTGATAAAGCACTGAGACCTTAGACCACTAGAATTTAGTAGAGATTGATTATCCAATTAACATCTGGCACGGTGGGGAACTTCATATGTCTGGAACTGCACTAACAAGATGCAACTGTTTGGTCACGCTTTCTATACACATTATGCAATTTCTGTTCACTTAAACAATGGAAAAACATCATGCATTTTTCATGATTTCTGGCATTGCGAACATTCTTTGCTGTAAGACATTCACTTACAGTTTCAAGATTTGGGGAGCTTCTGCTTATGTGTTGGTGGCACAAAAAAAGACCAATAGAAAGCCCATTAAGCAGGCGCAAAAACTCACTAGCTAACATGAGGTAGCAACAAAAACAATCCGCACTAAGAGGAGGTTTTGATGATAGTGAAGCAACTAAAACTCAAGACGGACTCAAGGATGAATGGAGTTCATGTCCTGTGTGCAAACATGGTTTTTAAACCATTCAGTGTTTTTACTTTCACATTTTAGTCTCGAGTCCCTGCTGGTTTAGATTTATCTTAAGTTTAGGAAAAGATCATTCAACCTCATGGTGGTGGATGGAGGTTAAGTGAGGGTTCGCCAAGACAGTGAAGGAAAAGCTAGTTCCTCTCTGTAGTGCAGGCATAAAATTTTAACATTATACATAACTACCATGTAAAACATTTTACACACACTATATGGGCAAAAGTATGAGGAGACCAACACATTCTACCTATAGGATTTTTTTGACACCCCATTCTAAATCCACAGGCAGTAATATGGAGTTGGTCCCCTCCTTGCAGCTGTAACCAGAGTTATTGTACTGTAGTTTTGTATTTTCTAACTAGTTTCTATTTGTATTTCGTTTTGAGTTTTTGTTTTGAATTCAGTTTAGTTTCAGTTAGTTTCTAGGGTGGGTTTGCTCACTTCAGTTTAGTTTTCATTGTTTGAAAATGTTTAGTTTTAGTTTAGTTTTTATTAGTTTCAGTGTTAGTTTTCTTAATTATTACAATATGGATGGTATTTGTCAGGAGAAGACTTAAGATGTTTAGATCAGAAATCACAATACAAACACAACACTTTGTGAAGACAGATGAGTCTCAATCATGTGGACATCCTGAGTCACAATAAACGGATGCACCAAAGCTTCATCAGACAGACTGTCTGACCAAATGTAACCCAGCTGACAAAGACTAGAACTAAGGACATTTCCTGTATATTTTTTACTTTATTTTAGTTAGTTTCCTGAGCCCACAATGTTGTTTGATAGTTAGTTTTGATTTTTATCACAAGTCTAGTTTTTATTTTTATTTCAGTTAACTAAAATTATTTTTCTCTTGTAGTTTTAGTTTTTAGTTTAGTTGTAGTTAACTATAATAACCTTGGTGTAACAGTTTCCAGTCTTTTTGATCTCAGTCTCCATTCCAGTTCATCCCAAAGGTGTTAGATGGGGTTGAGGTCGGGGGTCTGTGCAGGTCAGTCATGCCCTTATGGGCCTCACTTTGAGCACGGGGGCACAGTTTTTTCACAAATGTTTGAAAAGGCAGACAGTATGGCTAGCTGCTTGATTTTATACACGGTGGGACTAAATGAAACACCTGAATTCAAAGATTATGAGGAGTGGCCCAATACTTCTGTCCATACGGCGTATTTCAGTGAGACTAGGCTGGCTGCTTCAGAACAATTTTGTGAAAAGGGTCATGTTGAGACAGAAGCACAACATGCAATTTTTCTCACAGCTACTACCATATTTCTCACATCTGTAAGAGAAATCATATGCCCTCAACAGCAAGATAAAAAAGACCAAGATGGAATTCTCATGTTAAAGTTGAAATCTATTAAAGATATTTTTCTGTAGTGTCAACCTTACTCTATTAAAAGCATCAACTTTATTTCATTTAAAAAACAGCTGATAAATGTAAAATAGCAGGTGGTATACAGATTCTGCTGGAGGGGCGGTGACGCGTTTCTTCACCACCAGCTGCAAACTACTGGTATCTGTGCTTCCAGCTAAAAAATGAGATTACGAGTACTAGTCGTCTTCACTATTCATGGTTGTAATGTCATGTTACACAGGTCATTAAGCTAGTAGGATAACGAATGATCAGGAAAGGACCTCTCTTGTTGAAGTGAATTTATGTCAACATGATGGCAATAAGCCACGCTACGTCAAGTCAGTGACTGAACAACAGGATTTAAAGTCTATTGTGTTTCGCCATGCTTGATGTATGTGAGGGAATTCGGTTCAGATGTTCCTAATGACTCCCCGTGGTGAGTGCCTCTGTGCACTTATTGATTTTATGCTGGACATTCTGCGTATTTCTATAAAAGCTTTTAACACTGCTGATGTTTTGATTATCATATTGATTCATTCAGAATGTTTCATAAGCACACCAATAGAAGTTTCAAAGCACGATGATGAATAACACTGACACCATATTGAAGCTCAAATAGTAAAGGATTTAACTATGATTAATTTCAGAGGTGCTTTTATTGAACTTTTCATTTATGTGCAGTTAAATTTGAAACGTTAGGGTTGTTGCTCCTTCTATCTAAAGTCTTTTCAAGATTAGGTTTCCTCAGCTCCTCTGGCCATTCTAAGTGGTTACAAGTACATGCATTCCTCCATATGTCTAAAATTAGGGTTCTAAAACTGATGGGGTGCTGAAAACAAACTATGTAACAAAATCTGATTAGTTTTCATTAAATTCTTGGCCTGCAGATCCCAAAGGATGTGGACTTCAAACAGCAGATGGGACAAGGCAGATTTTCTTACAGTCCACAACAGATTACACCTGCTTATATTTTGTATTCAGATTACTGTAATCCGCCTTACATAGAATCTGCAACTCCTTAACCATTCACCTCTTTCTCTGGGAGCAATTAAAACAAGCTCTTGAAGCTCCGGTCCAAAAGGAAGCATTAACAGACTTATGACTTCAAAGGCTCAGCTCAAAAAGTACTACAGAGAAATGTGTTTCAGTCAAGGCTCATTCATAAAAGAGAGACTTCTTTTTCTTTTCTTTAATACAACAACAATGATTTGGTCTTCCCTACTATCAAAGAAAACAGGAAAGTCCACATTTTTTCCCTAAAAAGATTCAACAGCTAGGAGCAGCCGATTCTGGGGAGAGCATGGAAAAGGAGAAAATAGGAAACTTGTCAGTCATAAGAGCCTAAGCAGTTATATATGCATTTGATTTACTCACAGAACCCCTGGCAGTATATTCTTATACTTGTGGGTGAAATGTAATTTGGCCTAGCAGTGGGTGAGAGCCCATCAGCTCATGGATTGGGAATTTTTATGAGCCAGCATACATTTTTTTTTTTATTCCTATAGCCATTGAATCAACATTTTACCTCTTTTTCTTTTCTTGTGTGCTCATAAATAATAAGTAATTCTGTATTTTGTTGTGCAAAAATATTTTTTACACTGATCTCTTTTTGTCCCTTGTTGTATATAGTTGCCAGGATACAAAATAAAATGGCTTTGTTCAGTTCTTTTTTATAAGTGTGGGTGAGACTGTCAGCCAAATGCTTAAAAGTCTAAAAGAAAAAAATATGTACACTTTACCCAGCCTGTCAAAATTGTGCATTTCGCCTATATTACTTCATCCAAACATCAGTGTGTCTGATAGACCCCATTCCCTAGAAGACTGTTCAAAGAAATCTTATCATTAATTAATACTTCAGTTTTAAAATTTATCAAATTTCTTTTTATTGACATACAACAGATTTTAAGGTTGCTGTAATTAAACCATTACCCTAAAGCCTTTACTTGATCCAGCTGTCTTAGGAAATTATATGCCTTCCTTCCATTCTAACCTTCTTATCATTTCAGAAATTCTCAAGTCATTGCAAATCAACTATGGGATCATTTTCAGAGGAATGGTTTATTTGAAGTGTTTCAGTCAGCATTTAGAGTTCAACATGGCACAGAAAAAGCTCTAGTGAAGGCGACTAAAGATCTTCTTATGGCCTGTGACAATGGACTTGTCTTTGTGCTCGTCCTGCTGGTGATCATAACATTACACTACAGAGAGTAGAATTTACCACTGGTACAAAAGAAATGCACTGCCTGGGTTTGAATCGTATTTATTGGACAGATTCCAGTCTGCTCATGCAAAAGAGGAGTCTCACAGACAAAAGTTGATCACGGAGTTCCACAAGGTTCTGTGCAGGGACCAATACTTATTACATTGTACATGGTTAAAATATTACAAAACACTGCATACATTTCCATTTTTATTACTTATTGGTATTCATCTATAAAGCCAGATGATGCAAATTAATTAAACTACAGGCATGTCTTAAAGACAAACTGAGGTAATTGTACTCTGCCCTAGAAATCTCAGAAACATGGTGTCTGGCAATATTGCTAAATTTAGAAACATTCTGTCTCAGACTGATGTTCATGTGTTTGTTACTTCAGGGCTGGGCTAGAGTAATTCATTGTTATCAGGCTGAAAAGGCGATATAGGTTAAAAGCTTGCTTAAAATCCTTCAGTTGATTCAAAATGCCACAGAAAGAACACTAACAGCAAACAGAAACATAGATCATATTTCTCACATATGAGATTCTCTTCACTGGCTCTCTGAATTGAATTTAAATAATTTTCCTCCTTTACAAAGTCTTGAATGATCATCATATCTTAAAGACCACATAGTACCATATTTTCCCATGCAGAGCACTTCACTGTCAGAGTTCAGGCTTAATTGTGGTTCTTAGAGTTTCTAAAAGTAGAATAAAAGACAGAGCCTTCTGCTATCAGACCTCTCTCCTGTGGAACCAGCTCCTAATTTGGATTCGGGGGACAGACACCGTCTCTACTTTTGAGATGAGCCTTAAAACTTTACTTTTTGATAAAGCCTACAGGTAGGGCTGGATCAGGTGACCAAGAGCCATCCCATAGGCTCAGGCTGCTGGAGATTTCCCATGATACACTGAGCATTTCTGCTCCACTCTCCTTTTTCCTCTTCTCTTTCTCTTCACCCCCAACTGGTTGTGCAGATGGATGTCCCTCTCTGTTTCTGCTGGAGGTCTTTTCCCGTTAAAAGGGATCTCTTCCTTCCCACCATCACCAAGTGCTTGCTCATAGGAGATAATGCAATTGTTGAGGTTTTCTCTTGAATACTAAAGTGCCTTTACTGTTGCTGTGAAATACTGGTATATAAATGAAATTAATTTGGACTGACTAAAACTCTGATTAGTATCTCAGTGCTGCTCAAGTGTTTTTCATTTTAATGCCACAGGGAGGTTCACTGGCAAAGAATGGAATATTGATAATAATCCATATAGCAAAATAAATAAAAGGTATAACTGTATGGACAGCCTGGTGCAATTTAATTGTTATATTTGTGGAAGCAGTTGCCATATTTCTGAAACCTCTATAAATCCAAAAACACAGTGACATCTCTAACTTCTAACTTGCAGATAAAGAGCCTTTGCTAATGGTATATTTTTGTTATTAACCAGCTTCTTTTGCATCAAGGAATATTTTTTGTATTCTAATAAAATCACTTGCAGCTGAGAGAAGACTGTTTTTGCCTGATCCCATCCGCTGTGGCTGCATCAAATAAAAATGTAGGTTTTTTACGCTGATCCTTTGATTGTGCACTTTCTATAGAACAAATGTGCATTCCCTTTCTCGTGCATCACCTCTCACTAAGTCGCATCAATGCATGCTTTCATGCCACTTGAGACACGCTGCCACTGATTAGGCTAATTGCTTGTCCCCCACCCCCCAGACCCATCCCAAATTGCCTTCCACCTTCCCAAAATTCAGCTGTGCCTGGATCATCCATTTGTCTTTGTGTAATGAAATCCCAAAGGCTCCACAAGCAGTGGCACCCCATCACAGAAGCTATTAAATACAGACACGCAGGTTTCTCATGCACTCTTATCACTGGCCTTGTTTATCCCAGACCTCTCCCTCTCGGCAGCCTAATGTAATAACTCTAAATCAATGAGATGAGCAGGGGGATTTCACTGTGAAAGGATGGAGTGGGTCGGAAAAATCCACAGACAAAAAGAAGGTGTAATTGTGTGGGCAGCCTGGTGTAATTCAGTTGCCTATATTTGTAGTGCTTATCTGTTTGGTAATTTTTTTAGGACACCCTTGCACTTTCAAGTGTAACACAGGATGCTTTGATTTAGAGCACCAGATGAGTCCATACAAGCACAGTTTTGGAATATATACTTTCACTTAACTTTCTGGCACTTGGGGGAAAAATAGTTTGCTTCACCAAACCAAAGTCCTTCAGTTATTGCAGTATCGACCGAACAATAAGTGATGTTTCGGCCACTTGAGGAAATGGGAAACAAGTTGTGAACACGGCAGAGACATCAC
>VUQH01001000.1:0-17803 GCA_015106775.1 Etroplus canarensis
CCAGCACTAGGACTACACTGGCTTGTGGGCCCCGTGGCTGGTTTTAAAACCATCATTTTAATGGTGGCAATTCTTCCCATAAGTGATATAGGTAAACTATTCCAGAGTGCAAGATCTTCCTCTACTGTTTTTAATAGAGGAGCATGATTAAGCCTTATCAAGTCTGAGAGCCTGGAAGAAAATTTTATACCTAGGTATTTAATGTTGCCTGTCTGTATTGGAATAGTGAGTGTGTTTTTTGCACTTTCTGTAAGCATTGGGGTGAATTTGCTGGGCCATCCAGTCCTGGGAAAATTGCAGCTGTCATGAATGTTTTGCACTTTTTAATAGTCTTTCTCACTGTTGAATATATTTCATTTTGTTAACACACACCTGAATGCTCCAGACCAGCAAACTGTCAAGTGCTTTCCTTTTTGAGATGGTCACACTGGCTGATGATCAGTTAATCAAGTGCATTTTATTAGCAGAACCCAGCTGCTACTTACCATCTTATTTCCTATGACAGCAGTAAGGGTGTACTTAGGCTTTCACACACTGCTTCTGCATTTTGGCATAGTTTTCATTAAATAAATAATGACACGCTGTCATGTGTCGTTGTTTATCTAATGTTTTATTTATCTAATTTATGACCTGCCAAGAAGTTGATGATTTTTATTATGTCTTCATTCGTAAAACCTTATAATTGAAACAGGATTTACTTTCTTCCTCACATATTTGTCCCAGTGCAGTTTCAGGTTAAAGAAGAACACCAATTTACAAACTAAACAGTGTTTTTACTTTTGTGTGTGTCTGGCTAGATTTATGCTCTTTTAAAATCTGGTCAACCTATTGTGTTTAAAATATTTTGCAAATGTTCTTTAAACAACAATTTTAGAGGAAATTTTCATAGCAAAAATTCTCCCATGTTTAATCTTTTAATACATGGAATCTTGAATCACGGAAACAGAATCACATCTTAAACATTAGACACAGTTACAAAACAAGGACACCCGTTGTCCTAAAAACTGTGTTCCTCAAAAGCAGCAATGCAGGCCTTTGGATGTTTTTCTTTTAGCTGAGGCAGAATCCTGGTTGCAAGTGTTCTGATGGTAATGTAACAAAAGCTTATACCAGATGTCTTTGTGCTAAGATGTGTTCGAAATAAAAGTTTAAAAAAGAGGGGTGGCAAGAGTCTCTCCTCAAGTATTAGGGGTGGTGCATGAAAAAGTAAATGAGCATCCTAATATCGGGGCCTCTTAATTTTTCAGTAGACGTGATGAAGTGAGGTTTGACTGATGTTTCCTGAAAGTGGCAACATGTGTCCCTCTTACCCGGCTGGCGCAGCCTTCGCGTCTACAGATGTGTCGCTTGATGTACCCATCGAATGGCACGCTGCCACTTAATAAAATATCACTCATGCTTTGACAGGGAAGCCTTAATTGAGTCCCTTGTCAGTTTTATCAAACTGTGTGTTATCATCGTTTGAAACTTTTTTCCTCTCTTTCTCCCCAGTCTCTCTTGCTCTTATGGAATATGCTAGCAGTTGAATCCTCTATAACCAAAAAAGACAGAAGGAGGGTAGGGTTGAGAAAGAGAAATACAGTTAACAACGCCATGACTGAAAGAGAAATAAAGAACAAAAGTAAAAGTGAGAGAGAGACAGAAAGGGAGAGAGGAGAAATAGCCAATGAAGAGGGGGCAGAGAAGGAGCCTTTTCAGGGTATCTTGCAATTGGATTCATAATTCAGGTTCATGATTTTAATTTCCCTCTGTTCTTATCAAAAGCCTTTGGAGCAGCAGGGGGAAGTCTGGTAGTTTGCTGGATAACTGCATAAAGGATGTGCCAAAGCACCCAGCTACAATACCTGGACAACATAATAGAGATGGAAATGTGCATAGTATCCACAGTATAACCAGCTCTTTAAAGAAGCAACAATCTCCAATATGCATTGTTTACACAAACCCTTCTTGCCATAAGTTTAATTTGATAATAATCTTGCAATGTTTCTAATAAAAATGCACTTTCTATCAGAGTGTTTGTGTTGACTGCAATGTTGGAGCCCTAAAATAAACTAATGCATTCTGTGGCCAGTGTTGCAGTTTGGTAGGCATCTTTTAGATGGGTACTGGGTGAACAGCAAGGTGACATTTCTGATACAGCTGGTTTTAACATGCTATGAAGAGGCAACTTGATCAGTGATAAATGGTTCTCTACAGATAACTTTTAAGTAATGGAGAGAGAATGAAAAGAGAAAATCCTTTAAGAAGCGTTTAAATGCTGCAAGGTCAGTCTAAAACACTAGAACGCACTTTTTTGTCTCTCAATATGCTTGCATAGAAAAATAATCATTTAAACACTTAGGCTAATTCTGTGCCTCTATTTTTTTAAAGTGTAGAATTTGGAGATGAAGTATGTGAGGCAAGGTTGAGATGGTTTGGAAATGTACAGAGGAAGGATAGTGGAGATATTGCACAAAGGATGTTAAAGATGGAGCTGCCAGGCAAGAGGAAAAGAGGAAGACCACAGAGAAGCTTTGTGGATGTAGTGAAAGAGGACATGAAGAGGCTTGGTGTAACAAAGGAGGATGCAAGGGATAGGATGAGATAGAAGCAGATGATCTACTGTAGTGACCCCTTAAGGGAGCAGCTTAAAGAACAAGACTGTTTGTCTGTTTAGTCTTTTTCATTTGTATGTCCTATGATTGATGTATTCCTAATGACTGTCTGTGGGTGCACGTATAACTGTAGCATACTTGTTAGAGTTAATAGGCTTGTTGCTAAGTCCCACAATATAGGCAATTTGTTATCTAGACATTAGTGTTTTTTCATACACACACACACACACACATATATATATATATATATATATATATATAAATGAAATGTGTTCTTCAAACTTTACTGTCATCAATAAAACCACCTTTTGCAGCAATTAAAGCCTAGCAAACTGTAGGCATTTTAGCTGTCAGTTTTTGATGGTAATCTGTTGAGATTTCATCCCATGCTTCCTAGAGCATCTTCAATGATATGCATTGGCTTAGATAGATTGGCTCCATGGAGTCTTCCTCCGTACTATACGGTCAAACTGCTCCCATAACAGCTCAGTAGGGTCCAGCTCCGGAGACTGTGCTGGCCGCTCCACTACAGTCAAAATTCTGGCTGACTGCTTATTCTTAAAAATATTTTTTCAAATATTTGGAGTAGTGTTTTGGGTCATTATCCTGTTGTAGGATGAAATTGGGCCCAATCAAGTGCTGTCCACAGAGTATGGCATGGTGTTGCAAAATTTTGTGATAGATTTCCTTTCTCAGTGTCCCTTCCACTCTGTACAAATCTCTAAAGCACCCTCAGTAAAGCACCCTCAGAGCATCACACTGTCTCCACCATGCTTGACTGATTGTATTAAAAACTGTTCTTGGATCTTTTCATTAGTTCTGCGTCTCAATAGTGTTCTTCTGTTTGATGCAAATACCTCAAAACTTGAACTCATCTGTCCACAACACCTTCTTCCAGTCTTCCAGAGTCCAGTGTCTATGTTTTGAGATAAGGCTATTTCTTGGCAATGCTGCCAGGAAGTCCAGCTTCCTGAAGTCACCTCTTCACTGTTGATGCTGACATTGGTGTGTGACGGTAACTATTAGTGCAGCTGCCAGTTGATGACATCTTTGTCTTAAACTACACACTCTCAGATATTTGTCTTCTTGCACAGTTGTGTGTCGGGGCCTTCCACGCCTTCTTCTGTCGTTGTCAGAGCCAGTTCGTACCGCTCTCTAAAGGGAGTAGTTGACAGCATGAAGTAGTAAGAGATTTTAAGTTTCCTCATAGTTTCTTGCATTGAATGGCCTTCCTTTCTAAGCACAACAATAGACTGATGGGTCTCTAATGAAAGTTCTTTCTTTATGGCCATTTTGAGCCTATAAACAAAAAAATAACTGCTGATAGATACTAAAATAACCTAAACAATGCCATGCTCCCTTTTTTGCTCCCTTATTAGTACAACGGTTTTTGGCTGTGCAACACAATTGTAAAAGAGTTTTCTAATAATCAATTAGCTTTATAAAATGATTCACTTGGATTGGCAGCCATACCAGGAGACTGATGCAGCGATCTAGCAGTTGCTGATAATAGGCCTCAATGTAAAAATGTAGATCATTCTTTAAAAATCATCTGATTAGAAGTAATTTCCCCCCTGGAGATTTATAAAGTTTTCTGATTCTGATTAATTTTAATTGTTTGTGAAGTGAATACAATTCTGTGTAAAAATTGATGGAATTCTTTGTGAAATGGATAAACTTGTTTGTGAATTGCATGAAAACGTGTTTTTCTTTGGAAAGCAATGAAATCTGCAAGTGATGCCAAACTTTTGAGTGGTAGTGTGTGTGTGTGTGTGTGGGTGTGTGTGTGTGTGTGTGTGTGTGTGTGTGTGTGTGTCTACACATAGACCCAAAAAGATGAGAAATTTCATGATTTATTTGAACAGGATGGCCTGGAATTGAGCTCTGGAGTGAGTTAGATTTTCAGTCTTCTTCTTGATGTTTATAGAAATTTGGTTAAATCAGAGCTATGATCCAGAATGATTTTGAACAAAGCCAAATAACATGACATGCATGCCTCTCTTTTTTGCATATTGCACAACCTAGAGGGCACTATAGCCACCCCTGCTGAGATGTATGCTCCTTACTACTCATCTCGCTTTGAAAACATACACTCCACACTCTCCATTGAAGATGTTTTGATGTCAGTTTCTTTTTTATATTTTTTCCTTCCTCTCTAATCTTCATATTTCCCACTGTGGGTTTTTTTTCCTTTACTCCCTTTTTCCCCTGTTGTCTCCCCCTTTTTTCTCTTTATGTGTTCTCTTTTTTCTTTCTCTTCCTCTTTCTTTCTATCTTTTTCTCACCCTTTCCACTTCCCTCCATCTCTGTTTCTATGGCTTTGGTCCTTGCAGGACTTGGTAATGCCACTGTACTTCTCAGCAAGTCATTTGATCATTAATTTATCACAGTTCCAGCAGTTTGTTTGACAGGTGCAAGTGCTTTCATCTGCCTAGTGCTAGGCATTGCTGAATGAACAAGCTAACCCAGACTTATATGTTGAGTGAGGAGGTGAGCTCGGATTTAAAGAAAGCAATAGGTCTGTACACAGAACGGCCATGAACGGCAACATAAACCAACCTACTAGGTGGCCACGAACTCACTCTGGCATCTGCCTTCTGAAAGGTTCATTACTCTGTGAAAAAAATTACATTTTGATAGCTGGTAACAACAAAACACAAACAGCAGTTAGGATGCCAATCTGGGTCCCTTCTCTTAAATTGAGTTATTTATCCCTTAACCCTTGTCATCACAAGCTTTACTGAGTGCACGTTATAGGAGAAATGCAGACCTTACATCTTGGAACCCTATGAGTGAGATAACTGTGAGAAAGTAACATCCTCAGCCATTAGAGTCAGCAGTTAGACCATATGAAATCACAACACATCTTGCAGAGGAACTGTTGTGCCATCTGAGGATTCTGGACAGTTGGAAATTTAAAGTGGCCAAAAATATTTACAAAACTCCTGTTTTCATTTGTGACTTCTCTTAAAAGATTTCATCACTTATTTTGAATTCCAAATACAATAGGCTTTGCCTCCTTGAAAAGCTGATTTAAACTTAATGCACACTGTTCGTTGGTGAACAAAGTTGGTGAATGTATAGATAGTTAAATGTGGAATTTGTGACCGAAAAGTATGCTTCTTCACAGGTCTTGAAGCTTCCACTGTGTATCTGACTGTTTCTTCATTGCTTTCTCTCCCCTCTGATTATTTCTCTCCGTAATCCCACTCTCTCTCACTTCAGCTGCAGATCATTAAAAACAGACTCTGTCCTCTCCAATATTCAGCATTTCCTCTGCTCTCTAAAATCACCACCAGTTCTATTATTAAAGCATTCTTTTCATTCAGATGTTATGAATAACATTGTTTATATATTATTTAATAAATGTGGATGGTCTGAAATCTTTGGATGACAAGAGCCTCAGAGAAGACCAGTGTTACTCTCCTATAAGGCCTTTCACACCTTTCTCCTTCATCCAGGCCCCCAGTGATAAACTTATTTGAATTCTTTTAATGCAAAGATTTATTCCCTGGTCAGACTGAATAGCATTGCTGGCGCGTTTTGCAGTGCACTGCAGTGTTGAACAATCACATAAAAATCCATTTTTTTTCTTTCATTTTCTTTTTCCTGGTAATACTCTAGTTCTCTTGTGTTTTCTCTCTTTCCAGCCTCTTTCTTTCTTTTCCCTCCCTCTATCCCCGGAATCAAGGTCTACTGGGGCATTTTTAAGACAGAGGCTTCCTGGACTATTTTGGTATCAAAGCTTTGAGGCAGCAAGAGGCATGCTGTCTGAAGTTGACATGTAAAGAGAGGCGGGCCTTCCTCTCTGACTGGTTTGCAGGGGCAATGAGATGGGGGTGGAGGGGGCTCAGTAGCCTTGCCAGGAGTAGTCTCTACAGGGGATACGAGCCTCAAACACCCCCTTCAAGTTCAGACTCTCCCCAGTAATTGGGCAGGCTTATGTTTCATAGGTTTGGTACTTAGGTAACTAAATGTATGGCTATATGGTTGTTTGTGGGTCCATAGAGACATTTACGTGTTGTATTGGCACAATAACAATGCAGCTGCGGCGGTACAGAGTCTTGTATCTTGAGACAATTATTTTGAACATTTCATAATTTTAATTGAAATGTTCAAAGTTCACTTCTGAAAAGTTAAAAAAGTCAAAAGTTCACCTGAATAAGAAAAGATGCCATTGTAAGATTTTTTTCTTCCCAAAGTCCAGAAACATTTACTTTTGTTTCTGAATGTGAAGGTGAAGTAAAATTTTATCTACATTTTATTTAGCAGTGGATCCTGAGTACGGTTCATCTACTCTAGCTTGTTCTAAATTTGTGCCTGTAAACAACACGCATTAGTCTTGTATTTGAGTCCACATGTTTAATGTATCACTGTCCGTGAATATTACATCATTACAAAATAAGCTGACATAAGTTTGGGCAAATAGGGTGAAATTTAGTCTCTTGGATTTGGGAATAGAAATTTTGTCTCTGTAGCTCCATTTTTAGGATGATTAGATGGTATTATCACATAAAAATCTTGTCAGCAGCTTTGATGTGAATTTAACCAGCTCCAGCCCTGTGTGGTTCTGTGGACTGTTGTCCAGATGACCTCCTCAATTTTTTCCTCTCCCTGCTGAGGAAGTCCAACCTACAGAGGATCTGACTGTGAATCCATCTGACCTGGCTAGTCTCTCTACCAACACACTGCTCCCTGATTCATCTGCTGCCAACCCCTTCAAGTTATTCATCTGGAAGAAATATGCATTCATCATTGTATTTTTAATCACACCAAATAGATAGACAAAGAGAATGCCTTAGGGAGAGACTGAGCAATCTACAATTCCCACTGCTTAGATGGTATTCCTGCCCTGCATCACCAAACATTCCCCAAATTGACTCTGAATGAATTTATTTTTAATGTGTTGAAGATGCTCTACCACAGAGAATAGAGATGGTGTGTAAATGAGTGTGAGTGTGTGTATATGTTCTTTTCTGTCTGCACTGTAGTAAAATATTTGTGCTTGCCTGCAAACCTAAAAGCTGTGGGTTTCAGTAATTTAGTATCAGTAATGCAGTTGCACATGTTTTTTACTGTGTTTTTGTTTGTGTTAAAATGTGCAGATAATTTGTGAGATGACAAGTTAAAAAAGTCAAGACCAGACAGCCACCTAAATGAAACTTTTAATATAGTTTTTTATTATTATTATTATTTATACATAATCAAACCTCAGTGGTTATGGAATTATTCCTCTCACAACATTATTAAAGGCTCCATTGCATAAGCCTGGTTTGACCTATCTCCTTCCCAATCAAAGCCTGGTATTGTAGTGGAGCATTTTGGCCTAGCCAACCCTGAACAAATGAGCAAGCTCACCCCTTCATCCTTCATTCCATTGTGTTCATTAATAAATTAATTTATCATCTCGTCTTGGTTCCAGCCTAATTGAGTCCCATTGCAGCTTTCTAAGTAGGACACGTACAGATCCGACAAATGGAATGGTATCCGGCCTTCAGTCCTTTGGGCTATGCCTTGGCCCTGTACTTTAAAATACACTGCTTTGTTAGTTGTTCCCTGCATGTGTGTGTGAGAGAAAGAGAGAGACAGAGTTTGAGTGTGGATAGATTTGATACCTCTTTCATTTGCTTTGAGCTATCTGTTGATTATCTCAATGCAGTGTGGTTGTATTCTGTGTTCACTGGGACAGATTGGAAGGTGGGGGTCGCTCTGTGAAGACAGAATGAGAGAGAGCAGCAGTGGGAGGAAGGGGTCTTCCTGTCACCCCCATCAGAGATGAGTCCCCACACTGTCTCTCTAAATACACATACACAAATGCCCAGGTTTGTGCACATACGCACACACTGCAAACAGATGTGGGCTCACAGAAAAGGGAGGGTGTTCAATAGCTTAATGCCATTACATTAAATTTTAAATAATGTTATGCAAATCAGAAATGACAGGAGATTATCTCCTTGGGACCTTGAAAGGGATTCGTCAGTTCTTATTCCAATAGCCTTGGAAAATAGCCCAGACGTCCTGAGTGGAGAAATATGGCAGGGCGTGACGGAGCCTGCCGCTGCTGAAAGGGGAGGCCGTGAGAAAAGGCCCCAAGTGTTGACTATTAAAATCAATTTACCCAGGAAGTCAATGAAGAGAAATCCCTCAGTAAAGGCACCTCCCAGGACAGCTCAGGGGTCCTTCAAGAAGTGTGCGGGCAATATAGTAGATGCAGTAACCGCATGCCAAGGTGAAAGTAACACATACTAGAAGGAGGAGGCTATAGGAGGAGACATAAAGGGTGAGATTAGGGCAGTATCTGCTAAAATTTATATCCAGGTGTATTTTCAACCATGAAAAATGCCATATATCAATAAAAATGTAATTTTTCAAAAGCTTCTGAAGGGGTAAAGAGCTGATGTGGCAACAGCACGGCAGCAGGTGAGTTTCTGTCTTAGCTTGTAGTTTATAAGAGTTTGCCAAATTTGAAGAGATTCGTCAAAATGGGCTATACAAATTTTAGTCTAGTAAACATAGACAGCTTTTGTTGTAGCGTGTTGATAACAAATTTATATTAGCTTAACAATAGCACTTTTACTGTGCTAATCATATCAACTATGGTGTGCTACTGTTTAAAAAAATGGCAATTTTCAGCATGCTTAGGCTTGTTAAACAAGTGGTATGATAAGATTCTTAGTGACCAGATTTTTTATTATACTTATAGTAAGGCAGTAGTTCTCAAAGTTTTATTGCATGCTTCACTTCAGAAGCTGAAGAAGTTCACACCCCACACCACACAAAAATGCATGTCCTGCACCCTTGAATTTAGTCAACCACTAAGAATAAAAAAAAGATCCATGCTGAATTTGACTCAAATAAAGATGCATATTATCAATGCAATATTAACAGCAAATGTTTGCTTGTTTGTTTTTCATATAAAAACCATATCTACTCACCTTAGATACACTTATTATTTTTCATCTGTTTGCCTGCACCCCAGCTGCGGTGGATTTGCACCCCACAGTTTGAGAACCACTGCAGTAAGACAATGCAATTGTTGTCATCAGCTTAAGACAAACATTCTTCATCATTGGTGCATGTGTTAGATAAAGGGCAGTGGCTGCAAAATGGCATGCCAGAATGCCAGAAATTTAGTAATAGGTACCAATACCAGTAAATTTATACAATTCTCAAGTCAAGTCAAGTCAAGTCAAGTGGTCAAGTCAAGTTTTTTCTTTTTTTTAATATCATTTCAAGCATTTACATGTAATGCATGAAAAGAAATGATGTTTCTACAGCAACATGGTCCTACACACAGAACTAAAAAAACAGAGAAAAGTGCAAAAGCAGAACAAAAACAGTGCAATAGAGAACATTTATAACAGTGAAGACAAAAAGAAAATGACAACACAATGATACCAAATCTAATACCTTAGTGAAAAAAATAAAGTCAAAAAAGTTATCCCATGTACTTAAACATAAACTCCTTTATGAAAAACATTTGAACATTACAAAAATGCCATTTCTATAAAGAAAAGCAACAGCAGTACAGAACAGAACACAGTACTGTGATTTATGTGCAAGTACTGCAATAGTTTTGCATTTTCCTATGAATGGCATCATTTTTCATGGTTTTGATTTTTCTGTTTACCAGTTCAAGGTTTTTGAAAAGAACACCAACATATCAGTGTTGTTACTATGAGGTATAAACTTAGTTACATTACATTTGCTTAAGCATTTATATAACATTTGCCAATGCAAACACTTTATCCTAACATAGCTGATTTCTCAATAGCAATGCTAGCTCTCTCAAACAAAATGATAAAGAATATTTCAAGGTAACATAAAGATAATACTTTGGATGTTGTTAATATGAATTGAAATCTTGAACAAATCTATATGGTGGTCTTTCAGGTGCTTCACTAAAGTGATCTGTATAGCACTATAGCATCATTTGCATATTGCCTTTTATGAACCAGTCATTACCTTGGTTATCCACCTTGAATGCAACTTACTTGCATAGCTGACTCCTCACTACTTTCCTTATTAACGAGCAGGTCATATCTATCTTGGCAACTGCACTAGTTGTCATCTTCATATGTAGTTTTTGCTGTGCCATAGTTGTTCCTGTGCTTGTGGGCATCCTCCTTCTTCTTCAGCGCATAAGGGTAGACCAAAACATTTATAGGCGTATGCTGCCCCCGTCACTTCCAGAAAAATTACAGTCTTGGTACATATGCTGAATAAGGTAACTACTGTACTGTTCTTTAAAAAAAACAAGCATCCTTGAGTTTTCAAAATTTTGGTTTTGAAAGTCATCATAAGGATTGGTTCTGGTGACATCCCTGGCTCCAGCAGCTCCTGTCTAATAATAATAATGATAATAATAATAATACAATTTGATCTGTAGAAATCCCAGTCTGGGATGTATGCTGGGGCTCTGCCAGAAAGAAACCTAAAGTTAAAATTGATCCTCGAATTGATTCTTAATAGTGTTTTTTCACTATAATTTATGCTGTCCATATTTAGTGAAGACATATCAAAGTTTCTATCTTGTGTGTTTTATCTAGATATCTGTGGCCTATGTGTAGAACAGTTTTAAAAAGTTTGGCTTGAGTTCTTGCTGCAATACTTTACACAGTGATGGTGAACTTCTTCGTGGTAAAAGTGGGATGTGGATAGGAAACAATGGAATTTTTTTTACTGTTTTGAAGCAAATGAAGGTTCTGTGATTTTTTCTGCCTTTTACAAAGTAAAAGAATATACAGTATGCACTTAATATTAGAGGATGCAATAAGGGTCAGTGATCATCACATGGCCATTCCGTTTTCCTAAGTCTCCCTCTCCTTTTTCACTTTCGCTGCAGACCACAAGTGTGCCAGCCATGCTTGCAAAACAGCCAGTCTCAATATTGTGTTAGGGACAGAGCCATCCATTACCGAGCAAACATAGTCTTGTCTGTCTCCAGTGCTTTGGGCCAGCAATTAAAGACATCACGCCAGCACAGAGGCACTGAAGGAGGGGGTCAAATAGACCTTATCAGAGCCATTCCATCAAATATTGATGAACCTAATTGAGGTTTTTAGGCACTACAAAGCTTCCTGAAGAGTGTATCTGTTTTTATAGCAAAGCACAGTCCTGCTCTACTGGAGCACAGAGTGAGAAGAGTGCAGTCTTGTGTGTAAATTGCATGTTATGTAGACTAACTGCAGGCAATTGCATGTTATTGAGATGGAAGATGAGGGAGAAACTTGTACCAATCAAATTCTTCTCCCACAGATGGAAAGTATGTCAACACCAAGTTATTGTAACAAACACTATATAGTGCTGTATCTCAAAAAGCAATGTACAAAAAAAATTGAAATTATGATCATGTCATGATATTTTTATTCATCTCTTCTTTTTGAATATTATTTTCTATGTTGTCAGAAAACAGAAATAGAATCCTTCTCCCTTTTGGTGTATATGTTTTCCCGTCTCTCTCTCTCTCTCTCTCTCTCTTTCTCTCTCTCTCTCTCTCTCCCCAACTTTGAGTCATTTTGAGATAATGCAGGATTGCGTTTCAATCTTTTTTTGCCTGAAATATAAAACTTTACTGCTGTAGTTCTTATTCTTCTCTTTCTCTCAGTGCTGGT
The DNA here is from genome assembly GCA_015106775.1 of Etroplus canarensis. NCBI lineage: Eukaryota > Metazoa > Chordata > Actinopteri > Cichliformes > Cichlidae > Etroplus > Etroplus canarensis. The sequence goes on from VUQH01001000.1 coordinate 12,209, forward strand.
CCCCCGTGACATCAGCCTGAGAATGGCAGCTTTAATTTGCAGGAAAACAAGTTGAGAATATTGATTTCAAAAAGTGCTCTTTTTCCCCCCTTGGAAAAAAGAAAAAACTGTCTGCTATGTGAAAACCTGTAGCCTTCAATTAAGTGAGGCTTGTAGGTGTGTGTGTTTTCATTTGGGCCCTGTGTTCACTTGAAATGATACATTAAAGGCTGTGTTTTACTTCAATCAGACTGTGAAAATATACACACAGACCTAAGTGTCTCTTGAAGGGCTCCGAAGTTGGCATATACACACCGCCACCATACAGCACCAGACAGATGGGCGGTATTTATCTTAGAACAAGAACCATGTTTTCCTGCTCCAAGATGGGAAAACACTGCTTTTCCCACTTCTGAAGATGACACGTGTCCTGGAATTCATGTCAGTTGGTATTCACAGGTCTCAATTCTCACTTCCCCTCCCTAAGACTTTGTAAAGCACAATAATTTTATACAGCCTGTTTTCCCCTCATGCACAAAACAGATCTCAGAGCTTTGCTCCTTGCCTCCATCCACACACCGGACTTTGGAACCGTTGCATTTCTGTTCATCTCGACTCACAATAAACCTACAGCGATTAATTTGATCTTATTTGGTGAATAGTCAGTCCCTGTGGTAAGGCTTATCCACTTTAATGCAAGGCCTATTTGGGGTTCTGAATTGGTGCTCAGGGCCAGGCAGAGTTTGGGTATCAACACAGGGACTGACTGGAGCTAGTGGTTGTAACACTCCATCCCAGAGGCTTTGGAAGTCATCCTGCTAATACAGACATGACTAAAGCTCCCTATCATCCCCCACAGAATGACACGGCACGGCTCCAAGACTTAACTCTTACAAAGAGCTTAAATATCTTAGATGTGTAATGCATAATGGAGGTGTGTTCTGTACTTTGGTGTGCAGAGTATTCCCATCGCTATACTAGGCTTTACTACAATAGCATGCTGGTTTGTTCAGCATGTCACACTGCCGTGTCAGCTGTACGAAGCACATGTGGATGGCTGGGTACTAAAAGGATGAGAGGCAAAGTGATAATTATATTAAATAAAGAAAGAACACTATTCATGTTTATGGTGAAGCTCTTCTTTGTTGACTAACAAGATCACTTTCTTTTGCTTTATCTCCATGTTTCCATTTGCGCCTCAAAGTCTGTGTGTGTGTGTTTGTGTGTGTGTGTGTGCGTGCGCACGCATTTCACTGTTTGCATACACTGTGTGCTCAAAAAGGAGGCTGGAAGCTCCCCTAGTGGCTCCTCTAGAGAATTACCTTAGAGAGTACAACTGTGCTCAGCAGCAAACAAACTAATGGCAAGAAAAATAGCAAACACATTAATTTTTTTGTTTCCATATCAGCAGTCCAACCGTTCCTTCTATTTCTGTTTGCTTACATATATATGTGGAGAGAAAGGCTTGTTTGTGAAACATAGTGTAAGCTCAAAAAGTGTGTAGGTATTTAGTGTTTGCAATTCAAGTACAATGTTCTCATCAGCTACTACTAAATAAAATAAAAGTGTTAAGGGAGGGAGTTGTTTATTTTCATATACATGGTTTTCAACTTGCAAGATGTTTTTTTTGGCTTCACTGCCAATGTAATTCAACCTAATATATTCTGTTTTGTACTGAGAAAAATAGGCTGCAAGATAGTGCCTTGAGAGTTGCAAATTATAATGTTATGAACAATTTTTAAACTTCAATTTTAGTGCTTACTCCTCTTAGACAGGTAATTCCATGTAATTTGCATGTGACCGAAACATACTTTAAGGCAAAGCTTAGATGTACACACCTACATACTCAGTAGACCTGCAAATAATCATAATGACACATATGCCGGAATGTATTTGTCAGAGGACAGGACAGAGACTCCTATCAAGCCGTAAGCTGACCTAGTTTATGATTGTTGAAATGCATAAGGAAACATATAGCTGTGTGTTACTTTTTTGCATTCAACAGTACATGTATGCAAATGTTTCCTTTAGGTGTCTACATATGGTATGGATGTTGATTGAGCCCTTAGCTGAATTAAAGTGGTCTCTAGCATTCACATCATGATATTACAACTGACATAAGTGAATGGATACCTTGGCAGGACACAACTGATAAGGCCATGATGACTTGAGAGCTCGACTCCACCATTCATTTGTTTTGATCTCTAAGTAGACCTGTGTATGTGTGAGAGAGAAGAGAGAGAGAGGTGGGGGTATAGAACAATGTGGGACATGCTGCCCTTATGTGTTTGTTCTAAATTGATTACCTGCTTCCTGTGTTTTTTGTCACCTTGTTCTTTCTCTCTGCATGTGCTGCGCTGCTGGCTGACTGATTGTATCAGGAAGTGGTCAGCAGCCCAGGATATTTCAATTTCATTGGATTTAAAGAGGACTTGCAGGAGGTGTGCACATTAGCGCCTCAATAAAATCGCATTTGTCAGCATGATCCTTTTTAAGTGCATTTCAATTAAGCTGTGATTCTTTGATTATATTATGCCCTGGCCTTGCCGGCAAAATCTCACTGCTGGTTGAACAAGGCTCTGTCTAATGTACACAATTTAATTTTCTTAATTGAGCTAACATGCTTTTCATATCCTAATTCCTAGAATAATCTTTAATTCCTCTATCTGCTGCGGCAGACTGTTAATGAAAGAGGGCAGCCTAAAAACATCTGTTAGAACGGTGATTAAATCATCTGCATAACATCTGCATTTATGAGGGGTGTTAGCATGCTGCATGGCCCTTTATCTATTTTGGGCAATTATCTTGTGTGACTGTAGTAATACTAGATATTAATATAGATGTGTTTGTGTGGTCCCCTTTGCACCGACGACTGTCATCTGGCTTTGTTTCCACACAGAGCTCTGGCTATTGATACAATGTACCAGAAGTCTCCTTTAAACAAAAGGAGGGGAAGATGCTTTGTTCTTTGTGTGAGCTGTGAGCATAAGCTATTTGTGTAGCCTCCTTTTCTGAATGGTGGGAGGCATGATGAGCAAATCCTGTTTCTTCTTTGGCGAGTGGTTAAGTAATTGATTAAGCTGTTAAATACACAGGCACACTCACTTGTACGTGCACGGAGCTCACACGGGTCCTCGATTGCACTAAAACATAGATGAGTTACACAGTGTTTCCATACCTGCTGGCTTCACACAGTGTCGCTGGAGTACCAGCAGAGAGCCTTAAAGCCCACTTCAATGTAAAACACAGTACCTCCTCTTTCTGTTTGTGTCACATTCCCTCACTTGTCACCTTTCATCAGACCCATAATTTTATCAAGAATCACAAAACAGGGTATCAGATGAAAGCCATCACTCAGCCTCCTTAACCTCATCTACCTTTGCCTCCTCTTCTTCCACCCTTTTCCTCCCCCCTGCATCTTCCTTGTGGCACCATCATCTGTCCATTAAGATTGGGTGAGTCAGTCTCCTGCCGTTTGGCCCCCTCATCATATAACACACGGTGGCGCAGCACGGCTGTCATCGACTCCAGTGAGCCTGGATCAGGTGACCAGATTATCTTCCTGCCAGCTTTCATTTACCACATTCTCATGTGCTACACTGACAACAGATCACACACAATCGGGATGAAACTAATCAAATGACCAACATGTTCGCTGGCTGCAGTGTCCACAACATGTATCAGGGAGAGAAATGCTTTGGATAGACCTAGGAGTTTAAAGTCTGACATCAGACGATGCTCCAAAATGAGTGATCCTTCCCATCAAGCATACAACTCTCTAAGCTGGAAAAAAAAGTTGAGATTTCAGGTGTGAAACAATTCATTATGTAAGATTTCAACAAAATGTTGATTCGTAACACCCACATTTTGTAATAATTTGCCACAGTATTATTAGATATTCTTTGTTTATTGAAATTCTGATAATATTTTCTATGCCAGTGTTTCATTTTACAAAATCAGTTTTATAAAGATACACTTAAGTTCACCGTTTTGTTAATGGTAATCTTTCAGTGGTCAAAAGTAAATTAATTGTATTTATTAACTTAAAAGGAAATGCACTTTAGAATACTTTAAGGTTCATGGAGGTAGAAACTCCCCAAAACTTTCACAAACATCAAAGTAAGGGTCAACATGAATATCAAGAGATACACATGCCTGTATGAGTATATTGTAAATGTTCTCACGTGATCATACTCAACCAATTAAACCTGTGCATCCTGAGAAGCATTGTGATTTGAGTTAGTGAATGGAGAAAGAAAAGTCAATCCAAGAGACACCAAAGTACTAAGTGAGTAAACAGTCTTCGCTTGATCAAGAATTGAGTCTTGTATTTTTTTTTCTATACAAATTTCAAAACTAGTATTTCTGATATGGTCTGAGACTGTGGCAATAATTAAAAATAAAAATATTGGAAAACAATATACCTGGGTGGAACTGAGGAGTGTCCCCTGTAGTGTATTGGCTTACACATTCGCCTTACAAGTGAGAGGACCCTGGTTCGATTCCAGGTGGGGACACGAGCCCCTCTCACCATGCAGGGTTCCATCAGGAATGGCATCCAGCGTAAAACCTCTGCCAAATTACAAATGTGGATTAATCTGCTGTGGTGACCCCTTGGGGAGAATACAGTTGTACAGCCGAGGGTATGTTTATTTTTGAAAAGTTCAGTGTTAAGAATTTCTTCTTAACAATCGCTGATTTTCTTGAAAAGAGAAAATAAATATTATTTATTATTAGGTTCAATTTTAATAATATGGCTAGTCCCACGTGAACACTGACTAAAAAAGTGAATAATCAACAGATTTTACTGTCTTAATGAATTTTGATTCTTAGTTTATAAGTACATACAGACACTGATAGAGTCAGCTCTGTCATTTTTATTGTTGACTTAACACTCAACCATGCTGATTGCATAAAACATCACATGAAATGACATTTATGCAAAAAGCATATATATTTCAATCTTGATTGCAGTGAGTTTTTGCAGTTGATTAAATTCTCCCTACTGAGGTACCTGCAGAGCCCAGAGGTAACCATGTTGTCATCCTTCACATATTATTCCATCATTCCAATTGCTCACTACTTTATCAGTTTGTACCTGATTACTTAGCATAATTTTTATAAGCCCTTAAAAAGTAAACTACAGTGGGTACGGAAAGTATTCAGATCCCTTTAAATTTTTCACTCTTTGTGTCATTGCAGCCATTTGCCAAAATAAAAAAAGTTCATTTTATTTTTCATTAATGTACACTCAGCACCCCATCTTGACAGAAAAAACCAGAAATGTAGAAATTTTTGCAAATTTATTAAAAAAGAAAAACTGAAATATCACATGGTCATAAGTATTCAGACCCTTTGCAGTGACTCTCATATTTAACTCACATGCTGTCCATTTCTTCTGGTCCTCCTTGAGATGGTTCTGCTCCTTCATTGGAGTCCAGCTGTGTTTAATTAAACTGATTGGGCTTGATTAGGAAAGGCACACACCTGTCTATATAAGACCTTACAGCTCACAGTGCATGTCAGAGCAAATGAGAATCATGAGGTGGAAGGAACTGCCCAAGGAGCTCAGAGACAGAATTGTGGCAAGGCACAGATCTGGCCAAGGTTACAAAA
>VUQH01001001.1:0-22532 GCA_015106775.1 Etroplus canarensis
TGTAATTTAACTAATTGATTTGAGTCATCAGGCTTCATGGATAAATATAGCTGGGTATCATCTGCATAGCAGTGAAAACGTACGCCGTGTTTTCTAATAACTCTGCCTAAGGGAAGCATGTATAACGTAAAGAGTATTGGTCCCAGCACAGAACCCTGTGGGACTCCATGACTAACTTTTGTGTGTGAGGAAGACTCCTCATTTACATACACAAATTGGAATCTGTCAGATAAATAAGATTCAAACCAGTGTAGTGCATTCCCTTTAATACCAACGGAGTATTCTAGCCTCTGTAGTAAAGATGTTGTGGTCGACTGTATCGAAATCTGCACTGAGGTCTAGGAGAACAAGCACAGAGACGAGTCCACTGTCAGAAGCTATAAGAAGATCATTAGTAACCTTCACTAGTGCGGTTTCTGTGCTATGATGAACTCTAAATCCTGACTGGAACTCTTCAAATAAACCATTCCTTTGCCCTTTTCTTTTCCCACATCAAGAGCAGTCAGGTTATGGATACACTTTTTAGAGGTTGCATGGCAACTGCAAGAGCTAGTTTACAAAATAAACTTTGTGTTTTATTCAGTATGACCTCAAACTTGCCCACTCTTTGTGCAGTGACTCAGGAGGCCAACAGCAGTTTTTGACAAGCTGTCAGTCATTTTGTAATCAGAGAAGTTGCCCCCTGCTGGCCATTAAACAGAATGCAGGTATAAGGCACTTCTGAGTTAACTTCCCTTTTCAGGTTTGGGCCCTGTACTATGAAGCAAGTTTAGCATACCCAGGATATCTTTCTGTTATCAGGTATATTAATATACAATACTGGCAATCAGGAGTAACACGAAGGCAGTTATCAAGTGGATACGTTGAGCCAGGGTTTTCTAAATCAGCTACAAACACATTCACATGAAAGGAGTGGTGTTGGACCATGTGACCAATCAGAAGCATGGATAAGTCTACTGGCAGCAGAGTGGCTGATTTTACAAAGGAATATAAAACTAAGATACTGGGAAAATATGAAGAGGTTAAACACAGACATGCTTAATTCAACACAACTGCTGCAGATAAAAAAGAGGTATCCGTGCTTATAACAGGAAAACACTGTACAGTAGCATTGTATGAATGTGTGCATGGTACAAGTACTGGAAAAAGATCTACTATATTAATAAAGTTTAACCTACCTGAAGCCAGTGAAGAAAGTTGGCAAAAATGCCACCTGTGTAAGTTAACAGTATCACAGCTCAGTCATTAAGATATGAGAAAATCTGACAGATTAGGATTGTTATTCCATTAAATCAACATTTAGATGATACATAAGATGGTTTTAGTTTTTATTCTTTCAGCTCCAGCCCTGACAATGTTCAAGGGTCTGAGAGCAAATAAAGAACAAACATAAAAATAAAACGTGAAAATTTGATGTAGACTAAACTTAACCTGTTCCTGCAGGTTTGCTCTGCAGTTACCTTGGTGATATATCCTGGTAAGAAGTGAACCACCTTTGTAGTACTGAAAACCCAGCGTTAACACTGAAGTTACCTGGGTAACCCCTTTACAGTACAAGCCTCTGGGCCCTGTTTCAAAAAGTATGTTTTATTGAAAACTCTGAGTTTGTTAACCCTGAAATAAGGGAAATGCTGGGATTTCTGTTCCAGAAAGAGGAACTCTGAGTCAGTCACTGGGATAACAGACTCTGTGAACACAGCCTGCTCGCTGGCAGGTTTTCATCAAATTCAGAGTTTCTCTCTGACTCCTCTTGCTGTTGCACCTGAATCAGCTGACTGACACTCTGCTTCGTTTCCTCATTTACATGGTCAGTGTCAAAGCACACAGCGGAGTGAATTAATCTGCACAAGATGACTTTACAAACATGAAATCCCAGTTAGATATTAAATTCATGTTATGTTTAATATGAGTGCTTTTATAATCTATCAGAAAGAACATGGATGTGATCACCGGAAATTATGGATTTATTATAAGCTCAAAATAAAATATACAGGCTAGACCTTTCAAACTCTGTGACTTTGTGGACAGTAAGGCAGCTGTCAAGTTGTCAGCCAGATCACCAGTAAATGACGAGGTATTTAACATACATTAATCATTGTTTAAATAAAACTTGTCTGTGTAAAGCTTTGGTCAAATAACACATTGATCAATAAATAATCATTTGTCTTGTTGTAATTGGTCATACTGTTGGAAAAATATCTATTATATTGGGATCTTGGAGATTATGTGATTACTGAAGTGAATATGAGGCTGAAATGATTTTAAGATTCTAAAATGGGAATAAATGTAGTTTAAAGTGAGTTTTTAAAAGCAGTTACAGACAATCTGACTGTATCCTGACGACATTTCATGTTGAAATACAATCATAAAATGTTAAATATTTTAAAAGGTACAATGTCTGAATCTTGACGTATTTTCTATTGAAACTCACCTAAAATCAGTTTTAGTAGGTCTAACTAATATCTCAGGTCCATAACTGTCTTATCTGTTTGATCCATAATTTTATCTTCAGTTTCTGCTGCTTGCACTTTGTCCCTGTTAGGTTACTCCTGAATAATTACATTTAAAAATCAAATGTAAAATTCAGTGGGATTCCAGCTTCATCTAATATCAAGTCAGGCTATAGACAGTATAAAAAAATTATAGTGCTGTACAAAAGTCTTTAGCTACCCATTTCTTTATATTTTGCTTCCAGGGAGCCAGACTTGCTTGTAATTTTATAAAGTGGTCTTGAGTAATAGTTCTCCAAACTTTCTGAAAGTTTTTCTTTGGACATTGGCTACTTTTTTCACTCATTTTCAGTTCAGTCTTTGTACGTGACAATTTTCAGAGGGATGTTTTTTTTTTTTTGTTTGTTCAGCCAGTTAATATTGAGCTATGAACCATTTAAGCATAAACAAGGCACCTAACAGATGAACCAGTGTTGTGTCTACACGTAACCGAAAACAAAGAACCGATTTTAAATTGTGTCTTTAGGCACTTTGTTACAAGCAGCTTGTCGCAAAAACACACAATTTGTTCCCATTTCTTTAGCTGAATCTATGAAATATCCCAAAGATAACACAGTTTGACAGGCATGAAATAGTATTTTTGCACCAACAAGGTGGTTCTCAGAGAGCTATTAGCTGAAAACTTGGGATATATCAGCATGGTGTGGAGTGTGGCCTTAGAAACATTTAGGAAACTGGACAAGTAAAGAACAAAACAAAAAGTGGCATGCCTAAAATAAAAAGCTATCTACAGCAGATGAACAGTATCTGAAAGTCATGTCCTTAAGAAATAGGAAAAAATCCAACAAAGACCTGACACAGGACCTGAGAGATGCATCTGGCCCTTCAGTTGATCCATTTACTGTTCACCAAAGCCTCATCAGAAACGCTTCCAGTAGAAGGGTGGCTGTCAAGAAGCCATTCTTAGGGAAGGGGAACAAAGAGAAAAGGCTGAGATATGCCAAATTACACAAGAACTGGACTAAAAATCAGTGGTAACAGGTCTTATGGAGTCATGAATGGACGCCAATGTTATTGAAGCAGTGTGGGATTATCTTGACAGATAACAGAACAAAAGACCAACATCCGACATCCAAAAGAGGCTTTGGAATGTCCTTCAAGAAGCCCGGAGAACTTTTCCTGAAGACTGCTTAAAGAAATGACAAGAAAGGTTGCCTAAGAAAGTCCAGGATGTGTTGAAGAATAAAGGTGGTCATACCAAATATGGACTTTGAAGCTTGTTATATTTGTATAAACTCTAATTTTGCGTTATGTACTGCATTTCTATTTATGTTTGCACATTTCAGTAACACTGGCACTGCACCCATTTCCCATTTTCCTCAAAAATATAAAGAAATGAGAGGTGGCTTGAGACTTTTGCACAGTACTGTATATATCTTATGTGCTGTCTCTGATGCTGACAGAGTGAACCAAGCTATCTAAAATGACACTTTTCTCCCATCCTGTTCTTTAAGATAAACATCACAGCCCACACTGACACACACTCATAATTCTCCATCCTCTGGATTAAAATGGTGGCCTTGCTCTTTATTTGCCAGAACTCCATTGATGGTGGCTTTCTTTTATAACTTCACTCAGGGTTTACATACTCACATTTTAATTGAACTCCAATCAGCCTTTCTGGAACTGTCCATCTCAGAGTTAATCAGCTCTGAGTTTGTTGAACCTCATTCTTGAAGCAGGGTGCTAAAAGCTATGTCCATCTTTTATACTGCTTATGTGTGGCACAATGAGTCGAGTAGGTTGCTGCTGTGTTGATGACTATCACTGCAGAGATAGAAGTGTCCAGTGTGGCTCTGCTCATTGTAACCAGAATGTCAAACACGTAGTAGCTTATCTACCTCATGACCCTTTAGAATTCACAGGTTATTGTAATGTGTTCAGTACAAAAAGTGATGTTTTCTTGTGATTGTTGGCTGCATTGTACAAACCAACGTGAATTGAAATTCAATGAGAAGTCATGCAGGCTCACAAACAGTCATATCCAGGAAAACTTAATCTCGTTCACCACCAAATTAAAGTGTTTGTGTTCAGGAGTGTTATCACTTCATGGTCAGTGGTAACCATGGCTATAAAAAGCATGCAAATATGTGAAGGCATCAGCAGGTCATAGCATTGACCATATTAATGATGTTAGCGTGATGACTTCAACCATGGGGGAGTCAATCAGCAGGACCACGCCCTCTATGATCATGATCATCACCATCTGAAAGTACAGATAACTATGAACTTGACCTAGAGGACAATTTGGAAGAAAACCCATCAAGTGAGCCTCATTTGCAAGTTTCACTAAACTCCGACTAATAATCTATGAGGAGTAGCAGTTTTTGTGAACTGTGGACAAACGGTCAGACGACAGATGTCTCACCCCAGCATTAATTCATCGTCCCTTTAGCCAGATGAGCTAAAAATGCTTATCTTTTAAATAAATTTCAAGCTTTTTTGCTAGTGCTTGTCAAAACTGACTGAAGGTGAACATTTCATGAACTGATAACATGAGAGGTTTTTAAATGTATTTAAATAAGTAATACTAACTTTAAATACGAGCACTTTAATTTCACTGCAATCAAAAAGTAAATGCAATTAATCCAGATTTTTCTGGCCCATTTTTTTTACTTCCATGTTAATCAGCATAAAAAAACCAACCAGTTGCTTAATTTTTTGAGTTCTATTGACTTCCTGGAATTTACATTGTGGGTCAATAATTCAGCCACACGTTTTTGTACAATATAAATGTAAATTGGAAGGAAATGGAATCAGCTCAAACTGAAAATTTAAGATTTGATAATGCACTGCAGTGTAAAGTTTGAGAGAAAATCATTTTCATGTCGCTGTAGGGGCACTACACTTCAACCAAGAGCAGTCCGAGATTGCGTACCTCCTCCAAGTCTGAACATCTTGGTGGAGGTATTGCTGAGAATTCTTCAAAACAATTTGTGGATCCAGATATGGAACTGGATCAACGTCAAAATGTAAACCTTTTCCACCTCAGACCAAGCCCCACCTGCAGTAAAATTTTCATGCACAGCTACCCGTAGCTTTTTGCACAATCCTGCTAACCCATGCGCGCACATACAGACAACCCAACAAACCCAGCCATTCCAATAACTTCCTTTGTGGAGGTAATTAGTTCATGCACCTCTGAAAATTTTCCTGTGTTGAATCACAGTTCCTGAGTCTCCATGGAGCTATATACATCTGTAAACCTGCTGAATTGCTATATACTCATCATTTAATATTCATTACTAAGATTTGGGCAGGTGGGTTACCTCCAAGTACGTATTAAAAATCAAAACAGGTTCTCACAGATGTTAAAAATGTATGTCATAAATAACCTTTTGGAACCATTAAAGAAATCCTGTCCTAAATGTATTCCTTAATTGCATTTTACCATTTTCTAAGTCACAAATTGAGGTGTGTGTTTGAATCAAGCCCATTATGATGGATTAAATTCTTCCCAATTACAGCCAAACCAGTGCAACATTATACCACAGAATGTGTTCCCCACATGCAGCCACACTGAGCAGTTATCTCTCATTTTGCTGCTAACAGACTCATGTGAAGAGCTGTCTTTTAGCGCCATTCATTGTGATATGAGACCCGTGCAGTTAGATGAGCCTTTTGAGCACCAGTCTTCCTCGCCGGCCTCCCTGTTTGATCGAGATGCATCTGCCATGCGTGATCTGCACCTATTTGAAGTGTGGTCAGTTGGCACAATACACACACACTATATATATATATATATATATTTTTTTTTTTTTCCTTTTCCATGCAGGAATTGTCAAGAATTCACTGCAGCCACGACAGGAAAAAAGACAGAGAAGGTTTCCTATAGTGACTGGCCGTAACCCAGCCTTCACTTTCCATCGAGCTCATTCTCTTGAGGCTTGCTAGCAGTGTCAACATTGTATATCCTGATAAAACACATTACATTCCTCTGTCTGAAAAATAATCCTTAAAATAAAGGATTTAGCAAGATTTTGATCTTCCCGTGACACTTACACTGATTATATTTCCTATTTAAATAAAATGTGTTGTTGAGGGGGGAAAAATGTGGCAAACCAGCTCAGAGCCTTGAAGGGAGGAAGGAAGGAAGGCAGGCAGGCTCTGATCTGAAAGCAAAGAAAAAGAATGATGCAAGCAAAATGAAGAGCAGTTTGTTCTTTGGCCTTATCTGTCACCATCAACCATAATCTGTCCTGTGCTGTAGATTAATTTAAAGATTACGGAGCGCTATACATTTGCACGGTGCAGAGGAGCGCCGCAGCACAAGAGAAATCACAAATAGCATCCAGCTTCTTTCTGAATGTGTGGCACGGCTTGGATTGTTCCTATGTATCTTCTGTGTTCTTTCGGCGTATTTCTTCGTCCTGCCCAGTGACACATGAAAGCTTTTCACTCAATCAAATCAACAGCTGGCGATAATTCAGTGTGACAATGCTACAATTGTGTTCGTGCGATTGTGTGCGGGGATACTTCTATCATTAACACATATCTCACGAAGGCCATGCCAGGGAGAGCAGGTGAAAGTTCAGGACAGTCGCCGATCCGCCAGGGTTCTCGGGAAATAAAAGAGGTCAAATCAAATATTTGTTTGCTCTCTGCCTATAGGTAGTGGCTGCACATTTCTGCACGGGTGCCTTCAGCAGTTGCGTGATTTGTTTGAAACTGGCAGGCCATTTTAAACATGCAGTCTACATGCCACATCTCTCCCACATAACTAATCTATCAAGCCTAACCCGGCGGTACGTGCATATACTCCCATATCACAGAGAAGGCTGGAAAGCAACTGTCATAGATGGCATGATTGAATTGTTCCCTTGCACTGTCACCAGAGGGGCTATTACTTCAAATTAGCATACAAATTCAAACCAGGACAGATGGATTTGTCACATTGCAGTCGCCATCTTCCTGGAAGATTGGCTGTGCTTGTGCTGTGCGATGGAGATAAGACACCTGTCTCGGTGCTGGTGGGGGGAGGGACCAGCGTGGGATGGGAGGAGGACTGGGTGGGCGGATGGATTTCCTGAAACGCTGAGGTGTTCTGCAATAAACTTCCCTACCCACGGTCTCAAATGATGATGAGGCACCATCCAGGACTCTGTGGGTGGTGGGAGATTGAGCTGTAGCAAGCTGGTGATTCACACTGTTTGGAAACAGAGTGAACAATACCTGTCTGGAATTTGTTTGCGATTGCTACTTTTGGTGAGTTACTGTCAAAAAGCCACATAAATGTCCTCCAACATCAGCACAAAGTGTGAGAATGGATGTATAACAGCTGTGGGATTACATATACAGTCAATTCTTGTGTGGTGCTCTGCAACTCCTTGACTTCAAGCAACTTTTAATAGCTAAACAAAAGCTAAATTACATTCCAGCTTGGTCAAGATACAGAGGCAAGTGTGAACATTTAGTTCCATACAGACATCAGCACAAGAAATTAGACCACATGCTCTCCTTGTGTAGCCTCACATCAGACACTAACAAAATACAACTTGGAGACATAACGATTTTCATTTGTAATTATGGCAGGGTGAATCAATGGGAAGTATTGAGCATGAAAAACTGTTCTTACCTCAGGATCAATTCCATATAATTTCCAGATCAGCTCAAACTAATGGGTTTTCTATTGGCTTCACTTCGGAGAAAGACTAATCTCTCTGGCGCCATTTTGTGGTTTCTGTGGATGTTCCCAAGCAAAAAGCCATCCACTTAAAAACTCGTCTCCCAACAGTCCAAAAATATTGAAGCGCACATGCTAATTTCCTGACTTAGCATATTACACAATCTGCAGCCTTAATTTAAAACTCCCTTAGTAGCAGGTCTAGTATCTGCCTGCCTACATCCAGACACTACAGAGATTGTGAAAACGCTTACTAGCTCATTTCTGCCTCCATCCTTAGTTCAGGCTCAAGTATATTCCCTTACAATTGATGTAAAGTTGAGATGCAGAAGAGAGAAAAGCAAGGTTATGATAATACAAGCGGTGGTGCACCTGCAGGAAAAGAAAGTTAAACTGAAACAGGAAAATAAATTACCTTTGTAATTGCATTTGTCTTTGCACTGTGACAATGAACCTGATAATAGATTGTTTTAATTAAGTAAAAATGGATGGTGCCTTCATGGTGCCACAGTGTAACCCCCAGTTTGCCTCAGGTGTGTTGTGCCGATGTACCTCCAAGCAGCTGAAAAAGGAAGCCAAAAACGGCAGTTCTTCAAATGGCCACTTGGGGCTGGCTTCAAAAGTGAATCAATCCTCACACACACACCAATGGTTAAAATGCCCTGCTTCACAGTAAAAAATAAACAGGTTTAGACCCTGGTAAAATACAGAGTTTTCATCTCTAGAGCTAAATTACTTCTTTGTAATAATGTACAGGGGTTGGATTTAAAAACCAAAAAAAAATCTTCATTTAAAGCATCATTAAGGATGGGTGCCAACAGGTGCCTCAACTGATTAATGTGAGTGAAGTGGAACTCAAATGTTTTCGTACCTTTTTAACCATTTCAGCACTATTCTTTGACAAACAGCATGGCTAGTAAGCTAACTCAAGTCCTCATTTCAGTGATTTGTGAAATTCTAATGCTATATTCATGTGAGTTAGCATTTATTAGGAGTAACTGTGCTGTGCGCCAATACACTCCACACATACACAAAGCCGTGCTAATCAAAGTACCACGTTATCATCCCTTTTAAAACTTGGACCTATGGGTTACAGTAGGCTGGCTTCAGAACTTTCTTTGGTTAGACAAGCATGTCACCATATATGTTAAAGTTCCTGCTAGGTGACATTAATACTCTTGTTTTTTCTTTAAGTGCCTGCTTGTTCTCTACTTATATAACTGTATAATTTAGATTTCCCCCCTTTACACATTTATTTATTCATCTATGTATTTGAAGAAAGTTTTCACAGGACTTTATACATTATTGTGAAAAACTAAGAACACCCTTACTGCTTCTGTAAGTAGCAGCCAGGTGCTTCTAACCAAATGCACTTGATTAAGTGATCAGACAGTGTGAGGCGCCTCAATAAAAGCAGAAGTTTTGGCAATCTGCTGATCTGAAACACCCAGATGTGTAACAAATGCCACAATAATCCCGTGAGTAGACGTCCCATTAAATTCACCCCAAGGTCAGACTGTGCAATGCTCAGAGAAACTGTAAAAAATACAAGAGCTACAATTCACTCTACAGGCCTCAGTTAACATTATAAATGTTAAAGTTCATGACAGCGCAATTAGAAAAAGACTGAACAAGCATGGCTTGTTTAGAAGGGTTACCAGGAGAAAGCCTCATTTCTTGAAAAGAAACGTGGCAGCATGGCTAAGGTTCACAAGGTTGCATCTGAACAAACCGCTAGACTTCTGGAACAATGTCCTTTGGACAGAGGATCACAAAAGTGGAGATGTTTGGCAAAAACCCAACACACTATATAAGCACAAACACCTCAAACTAAATGTAAAGAATGGTGGTGAAAGAGTGGTGTTTTGCATTTGTTTTGCAGTCACAGGACCTGGGCACCTGGCAGTCAGTGAGTGGACCATGAACTCCCCTGTATACCAGAGGAGGAAAAAATGTGAAGCCGTCTGTTTTGACAGGTAAACCTCGGCCACAACTCGGTCACACAACAGGACAATGATCCCTACCGCACCGCAAATCTACAACAGAATGGCTAAAAAAGAAAAGAATCAAGGTGCTGCAATGGCCCAAAGGCTAGAGCTCACCTCAATTGAAATGCAGTGGTGGGAGTGATGCATAAATGAAAGCCCTGAAACCTCAATGAACTGAAGTAATATTGTAAAGAGGAGTGGGCCAAAGTTCCTCCACAATGATGTGAGAGACTGATAAAGTCACACAGAAGCAATTACTTCAAGTTATTACTGCTAAAGCTGGTTCTACAAGCTACTGAATCAGAGGGTGTCCTTAGTTTTTCACAGAACTGTAAGACTATATGTATTTGTATACAATTTTTGACATCATTTACTGTAAATAAGATTTTCCTTGCAGTTGTTTCTTCCCCAGTTAAAAAAATGACACCTATCCATTTATGAATGCAGCTTCCACAATGTCCACAATGTTATAACACACCCATCCTTTATATAGCGTCTATTGTAGCCTTAACCTCCCCCTCATTTTCAAACTTAATATTCAGTCCTATCTGATGCTGGCCTACGTGACATTACCTGAGAACATTTCAGACTTCTTATTGAACCACAAAAAACTGTAATCAATTTTATTAATTTAGGTGGGGTTCACCTTCACTCAATTAACAGTAAAATGATCTCCGGATTATCGGGTAATGTGAAAATCTAAATGCTTTTACATTTACCTCTGAAAGTACTTTGATTTTATATATGGTCAGAACGAGACAAAAAGTTGATGTGCAATGAGCTGCCACCTGCAAAGCAGTGACAATGATCCATCATGGGTGGTAGACCAGAATTTGTTCAGGATCCCTGTTGAAGAGTCCCGCTGTTCAAACTCCTCATGGAATTCACGCATCACCAGCCACAAGGAGCTTGCCTTGTTTGAGCTACTGACCCACAGAATGAGAGGGGAGAGCTTCTCAAGAAATTCTGTCAGACCACACCAGAGGAATCTTAGGAGTTTGGTGTTGAACGCCACATTCCAATTTTAATCTGGCAAGGGAGTGACATCTTCATTATAAACATTCAGGTTATGCTGCTCACTGTTATTCTGGTTATTTTTTAGAACAGTGCAGAGCTTACAATTCGTGCTTCTCCCAACTGCAAGCTTTACCTTCCACATTAGAGAGGCAGTGACACAAAGCAGTACAGCCAGAACAGGCTCCAGCGCAGCAGGGATTTCACACTGATCTTGTTCCGAAACATTTGCAATTAACATCCCCCCCTCTCTCCAACTGTTTCTGAAGCTATCAATATCCCAGTAAGAAGATTTAACTTCCCTGAAGAGCCAGGAAACGAGCTGGATTTGGCAGGTCAAGATATGATTGCTGAGTGAGTGCGTGCATGTGAGGGTTAAGAGAGAAAGTTTATGTACACGTTACTTTGTTATTTTAATGCTGACAGAGGAGAAAGGTTTTATTACAAAGCCATTTTTTATTAAGTTGAACAGATGACAGGACATGTGATCTGATTATCGCCATGACAAGAGTACAGTACATTTCAACTGCATCAAAGTGCAGTATAAATTACATTTGACCTAAATCCACTCCCAAAGACTAATGTGGTTTTACCAGAACTAGCAAAACAGCCAGAAATCCCGAGCTTGGATATGTTATTCTGGGTGTTTTAACAGGAATGTTAAATTTACAAAAAATATCATGCTTTTGTCATAAATGGCTAATGACTAAATTCCTGTAGTCTTTCTTTTCTAGTAGTGCTTACCCATGTTGGCTTAAAGAAAGAAAAAAATGAAAGTGGCCCTCAAAGGTAATGGGTTAATTTATCATTTCTTATGAAAATCATCACGCATCAGATACACAGAGACAAAAATAGAATTTAAAATGATGTTGGTGGAAATTAAATAAAAATATATATATATATACAACACTGAAATGAGTTCTGATTTGACTTTTTACAGATACTGAGGATGCTGCTGCAGCAGCACATGCAAACCTTCTTAGTACTGAGTATATTCCTTGGATGAGAGTTTTGCAATGATACGCTCCAACTGTCTCTTAGCTTCACACTGGGGGAAGTTACTCATCTCGTAGTACTGCGGGGCAATTTTCACCAGCCTAGAAAAGAAAGCAAGTAAACATTAGTCACAAAAATTGTCTTCACTGTTTGCTTGTGGGACAGAGCCGTTCTTCCATATTCACGCGGTGACTACCAGTGCAACCTCGAACAAATCTGATCCGTAATTGTACGAGGTCACAGAGGGGGAAGAGAAACACTTTCTGAGGCTTGCTGCAGTTTAGCCACCACTGTATGATGTTCATAAGCCAACACTGGTGTGGCTGGCATCTTAATTTTATTAGATCTTTGCAACATTTGGCTTTGCCGATCTCTCTTTAAAAATCACAACATTACCGTGACTCCAGCTGGCCACAAAGAACAAGACATCACAATTAGCTTTGGGGATGTGAGATGGGCAGTATTTTATTTTATTTTACTATTTGATAACATGCTATAGAAGATTAACTGATGGTGGCACTCTACTACAGTGGCTCCCAGCTGAAATTAAAGGTAAAATATCAAAATGTTAAATAAATTCCACATGTAATATGGAATTTATCTCTATGAATGCACAAATTGGATGATGTGCTGTACAGGCTGACTAACACTTCATTGCCACCAACAGGAGCCAGTGCTGGCCCTAGTTTGGAGCCAGTTCTGTCTTGAATCACTGCACATTTCAACAGGCTTGAGAACTAATCATTTGTGTTACTGGCAAAAATTGATAGAATATTCATGCTCCATTCATTAGTCATGAATTGGTCCAACATAGTATTGATGGAAAAGGGGTGATGCACGTCTTTTTTACCAACACAGTGCTGTTGAGAACTTTTTTGAGGCTTTTGAGAACTAGCCCGCACTTTTGACAGCTTTGAGAACAGCAGTTTTGTCTCACCATGCTGGCCTCAGCACTAGTATTTTTGGGTGGAAATAGATGGAACAGGTTCTTATCTGGGCACTAGCACCACACCGGGGAAGGTCACCTATTAAAAAGTTTAGTCCCATGAAGTAAACAGTGCAAGCAGGGTAGAGATGTAGGGTTTTTCATACAGAAGTCCCCGCATTTTTAAAGGAAATCATGAAGTTTCATCCCACGAGCTTGAAGAAAGCACTTTATGCACTGACACAGTACTCTTTCACAGGCTGAACCCTGAATCTCTGAAATGTTCTATTTAAATTCAACTATTTATATTTAGTTTATTTATAACATACAAGATACTATAAATACCGGACATCATATACTATATATTGTACATAAAACAAACATTTTATGCTGTAAGTTATAGCGTCACCTATGCCTTAGCACTTTATTTCCATATACCTGCATTTTTTGTACATATTACTATTCTTTTGCACATCTCGTTAGATGCTAACTGAAGTTCATGGCCTTGTGCCTGTACTTTGTACAATGACTGTAAAAATGAATGTAATCAAATCTAAATGCACAGTGGCAGTGATTTTTTAAACAAAAATTATAATTAGTTTAAAATCAGGCCATTCTTACTCAGAGTGAAGCTACAACTGAAACTCACCACTCAGGTTTGATGTCTGTACAAGTGCGGATGTAATTCTTGGTGGTGAGCACAAACTCGTTGTAAAGCACCCACTCAGGTTTGTGGTCCAGCACAGTGGAGGGGTGCAGTTGCACCACTTGGTTGTCCTTCACCGTCAGGTAATGGCCTGTGCGCTCCAGGTGAGCAACCTGGAAGAGAAGAGGGTCGTGAACATAGACACTGAAACACTGAGAAAGGCAAAACAAGTATGTATACACCTTTTTTTGGTTTCTATATTTTAATCATGCAAATCCATCAAAATCTAAGAAGTAAATTATTAATGCTTTAATAAAAAAAAGCAGCAAGACATTTGTGGTTAATTCGTACCGAGTGATTTTTTTTTTTTTTTTTGCCGTGGTCGAGCTGTAGTGGCGGTCGTGATTAACCAAGGCAATCAGTCTCAATAAAGGCCGTTCCAAACAAAGACATGATCTCAAACACTGTGAACGCTTGAACACGAGCTGCAAATTTGTCTCTGAGATAAAGGTTAATGTTGACAAATATTTAAATATTAACGCCATAATTCAACTTGTCAGGTTGCTTGTTTCAGGTAGCCCTGAAAATAGCTTTTTGCAAAACTGCCATTTGTTTTCCTGAGCGAGAAACAAATTGATTTCATTTCTTGTTATGTGCTTAAAACAAGCAGCTCAGTGTTGTGTGTGTGTGTGTGTGTGCGCGCGTGCACGCGTGTTTGTGTGTGTTCGCGTTAGAAAGGCAGCTCTCGGCTACATTTTCATTTACTACAAATGCTTGGCACAAAAATACTTCAATGAGTATCAGGTTAGAAGAGGAGCTGGATACAGAAACAGTGTTTGCTCAAACATAAAATGTCACCCAAAAAAAATAATAAAGGAGAATATCATAATGGTTGACACTGAAAACAACACAGCAAGCGACTAAAGAGCTAAGTTTAGCAGGCCCAATCTATAATACTAGGACTTCTCTAATCACACTGACCTGCATGAAAAAGCCAGTGACCAGTGCTCGGCGGATGTTAATGTAGTAGTCTCTGCTGCTGAACTCAGTGCTCCGTCGTGGTAGGCTGAAGCGGTCCATGATCCTGGACAGCTGCTGCCGTACGTTGTCTGCTGACATGAGCGAGCGGTAGTTGACAAAGTTGTCATAGCACCACTGAGTGGACTCATGGTCTGCGTGAAACAAGTGCAATTTAGGGTTAAGGGTAGTTAAAAACAAGGTGAAACTATTCAGTGAAACTTGCACATAAATAGGCCACTCACTCTGTTTAAAGGCGTGGTAGACATTGAGCAGCGTCAGGTGGTCTCCGTCGATGTGGGCGAAGCGCATCTTAGACTCATCAGCCACCTTCTTAGCCTCCGTGGGTCGGACGAAGCACTGTGGGACTAAACAAGGTTGGTATAGGCCCCAACACAGCCGCCCATAGGGATAAGTTAAGCAAATCCCACAGAGAGGAACAAGGCCTCAGCTCAAGAGAGGCACAGAGCACTTCACAGGGCACACTGCATTGCCAAGTGATTATGGTGGAAAAGGAAAGGAGGGTCAAAGAGAAGGGAAGGAGGATAGGTTTCTTAGTCCTGATCTGCTACACTCTGGCTGCAGGCTCAGCAAATATAGACAGCCAGTCCAAACAAGCCTCTCATCTTGGAGCTGACAGTGATGCGGACTTCCCCCAGACTGTTCTGCCCTCTCCCCTACGTGAACTCGCTCTGAATTGCTTAACGCCAAACCTGCTTGATTGTGGCTTTAATGGGTAAAAGCTGTGTTTATTGAGCCTCATGGTTGGTTGCTGTGGCGGCACTACTCTCAGGTGTACTTTTGCTGCTTACTTTAATGAACTCAGCAAAAACCTGCCATCCTGAAACACCTGCTTTAAGTGCTCACCACGTCCGAGCAGCTAGTTAAATCCATTTCCCCGCTCTCAAAGACCCTCGCGCTCCCTTCAAAGGCGTCAAGATTCATCTCAATGAGCAGCATTCTGCTTTGGCAAGCCCAAAGTGCAATTACGGCTGTAGCATGCTGCTGCTGCTCCAGCTACACCTATACATTTTGTACAGACATGTATTTTTTTCCTTGCCTTCCTTACAAATAACAGCTGACACCACTGACTTTATCCCCTGCTTGTCTTGTACTGAATTTCAGTGGGTGCACATTACACCAGTACTAAGTAGACCTCAACATCTGGACTGTGGATATGTTAATAAGGGCCTACAAACCTAAAACTTGTCAAACTTTGGTATGCAAATAGACCCACTTAAATCCTCATGTCAGCACAACTAGAATAACAAGAAATGTCAACGAATGACAAAGGGCTCCTAGAAGTTAAAGAAGCTGCTCTGCAAGTTTCCTTACAGCTCACTGGTCATTTTGAAGGCATGGCCCATGAGCACAGGAAATGGAAAGAGTAGCAGCTCAGACCCACAGAGCGGGCCAGCCCTGAGCATTACCTGACAACATGGCAGTGATGGAGAGGACCTCGTTCGAACAGTTGAATTCACAGCTGGCGATGACCATCTTGGCCAGCTGGGGGTCCAGGGGGAACTCTGCCATCATGGAGCCCAGCTCAGTCAGGTCACCATCATCGTTGAGCGCTGCCAGGTAGTTCAGTAACTCCAGGGCTCGCATCAGGGTCTCTGGGGCTGGAGAAGACAGAACCGGAGAGATGGGCCATTAAAACACTTCAAGCCCATGGGCAAAACATGCACAGATGGCAGATACAGACAATTTGCAGAACTGTCATTCTTTCATTGCAGCAACACTTGAGAAGGACAGTTTGGGACTCATTCATACACATTTATGTCAGAAGTGATTAATAGTGCAATACTGCATGTTTACAATTGGAAGTGGCATAAATGGTCAAGACACAGAAGCTAACCATTTTGATAAATCTTACAAAGTCCTCCTGCTGTTTCATATGACGGTGAACTGAATATCTGAGATGCAATTCCTGCTAAGAGAAGCTGTTTGACCCAGCTGCAATGGGAAAGAGACATGTGTGGAGGTTGCAAATTCTGTAAATTTAAGGTTGCACTTTATTCATGCAGCGCTATCCACCTGCTATATCACTAATTGCTAAATGTGCGACGTATGTGCACCTCAGCACACTGGAGGAGAGGGAAAAGGAGAGGGGAGGGAGACACTGGGGAGTTTATTTATTTTACACCTCCTGCATGAATAGAAAGTAACATTATATGCACCAGCAGGAGAGCACTAAATTATCGTTAACATAGAGCAATCAGTCTACTTTGATTAGTAGACATACAGTTAGTTCACTAAGTTTTTGAACAATGACACATTTTCTATGATTTTGATTCTGCACACCACGATTTTATTTAACATTCATAATGGGACTTAAGTACAGACTTTCAGCTTTAATTGAAAGGGTTTAACAAAAGTTTATTAAATACAGTGATTTTTATATAAATTCGCCCATTTTAGATGCTTAAAACTAATGGACTAAATAAAATTTCAAATACAAGAACTGTGTTTGAGTGTCTGGATGAAAACCTTTTGCAGTCAATGACTGCCTGAAGTCTAGAACCCATGGACATCACCAAATCCTCCCTTGAGATGCTCTGCTAGGCCTTCACTGCAGCTGCCTTAAGTTGCTGCTTGTTTGTGGGTCTCTCTGCCTTCAGTGTTGTCTTCAGTAACTGAAAAGTGGCTGTATTGGGTTGAGGTCAGGTGACTGACTTTGCCATGAAAGAATATCCCATTTCTTTCCCTTTAGAAACCTTGGGTTAGCTTTTGCAGTATGCTTTGGTTCATTATCTATTTGTACTGTGAAGCACCATCCAATCAGTTCTGCACCATTTGGCTGAATCTGAGCAGAGTATAGCCCTGTACACTTAAGAATTCATCCTGCTACTTTATCAGCAGTCACGTCATCAATAAACACTAGCGACTCTGTTCTATTGGCAGCCATTCATGCCCATACCATAACACTGCCTCCACCATATTTGACAAATTATGTATATGCTTTGGATCATGAGCTTTTCCTGTCCTTTTTCATACCTTTCTCTTCCCATCATTCTGGTACAAGTTCACCTTGGTTTCATATGGTCAAAGATTTCCCCCTGGAACTAAACAGGTTCTTTAAATGTATTCTGGCAAAATCTAATGTGGCACTTCTGTTCTTTAGTGTAAGCAGTGGTTTGCACCTTGTTATAAGCCCTCTGTATTTGCATTCATGAAGGTGTCTCTTAATTGTAGACTTGAACAATGCTACACCGCGTACCAACTCACTTGCATCGACATCTCCTTGGACCTCACATTGAGAGTTTCAGAAAAAAGCTACCAATTGCAAGTTTAACACTTGGAATCAGCTCCAGATCTTTGATCTGCTTAGTCTGTCATTGAATAATAAGGGAACAGGCCACACCTGGCCATGAAAATGCTTGTCAGTCAATTGCCATTTACTTTAAACCTTGAAAATGAGACTAGGTATAAAAACAGTGATGCAATACTTCTGTCAAAGACCTTGAATTAAGTCTGCGCTTTGATCACATTTCGACTGTCTGATTTAAATTCCACCGTGACGGTGTACAAAAAAGAAAGGGGGAAAAAAAAACCCCCTCATTGTCCAAAAACTTATGGACAGAACTGTAGGTGGATGGATATCAGCTGTGCATGTACCTTCAGCTGCCCCCTTGTATTCTCCCCTCAAAGCCAGAAAAAAGATCTGTGCGTTACTTGATGTCAAAAAATAATCCTTAAACTCCTATTTGATTTGTACACCCAATAATAAATGTATCTACTCTACCAGTAAGCACTTGACCAAATTATTCCAAGTAATTCAGGAACAATCTGACACTCTTGGCTTTAAAATAAAGGTGTTACATTAGGCTGATTGATCATTTGTTATGCCTCATTTCCTGTTTGTTTCTTTATAGTCAGACTAAATTTACATCTGTCAAATCCAAGTAGTCCATAAAGAAAATAAATCATAGTCAAGCAGCTAAATATCAAATCCTCACTCTTCAAAAATGTGGGGAAAAACAATTAGGTCAAAAATTAAAATGTACTGATAGAAACTGATTTTGGGACTTGTGGCCATGTGGTTAATAGATTTAATATACATTTTCTTGTTGGCTCAGTCATGAGTTAGATCTGCACCAGATCAACCAACAGAGTAAAGGAAATCAAAAAAAGAACAAAAAGAAGGGCAGACAGATTTCCATCACCTGCTGTACGCTGAGGTTTAATAGAAGACAAATCAGAGTAAAGAAAAGACACAAACGCTCAAACATAGAGAAGCTGTTAGTGGGTTTGGTGGCAGGGAGCATGAGGTGAATCAAAATGAGAAAGCTCCTAGTATGTGACAGCCAGAGTTACGCTAGACAGCAACTTAGTGGAGAAGTAATCATGGCAGAGCTCATTTTTCATCCTCCGCTCAGGCAATCCTAAACAACTAATGCAATTACAGGGGAACTTTCTACTTAATGCTTCAACACAAAAGGCTTCCACCGTTTGGTTAAAAGATTTTTCCTCCAGATGCAATTATTGACCTTTGGCTCCCGAGAGCTGAAGCCTAATGACCAGTTGCATGTTAACTGAAAATTAGCTTCAAGCACTGGCTGCGGTGCTCGCTCGCTTTCATTTCTCTCAAGTGCTCCCAAAAAAAATTCAATTTCAAAAAGCAGGGAGGCATTTTTTTATGATTAACAAATATTGATTTGGGGCATCAACGCTACTTTTTCCTTCTATACACAAAGTGAACACTGGCCACATTACTTAGCACACCAGTGGCTCATGTGTGGGGCTGAACAAAAGGTGAAAATCTGATTTCCAAGTGTTGCTAGTGTTAAGAACCCGTGCGGAAATTCAATCTATACCCAACGTAACTCATCAGAAACTAAGTATTGACTGTCTCAACACACGAGAATCCGATATATTAACCAAGGGCCAAATCAATGAGGCGAAAGGCTAAAGGTACATTAAACCACATTGGCTTTGAAAGGTACTTCTTTGGAAATGTCACGAGGAAAATGAATCCCACCCAGCCAAGTCCTTGTGTAAATCGCTACTGATTTCTTTTTGGATTTTCCATTCGGTTGTCTGGCTCGCACTGTCGCTCCTGTGTTTAGCAAGCGAGAAACGAGGTGGGAAAAGAGAGAAATAAACAATTTATTAACTATATATTTGAGAACTTTATGGTAAAGGGAAAAAAAATATCAAGGTTCCCATTCACATTAATCCACCCATTTTCTCCCGCTTATTCAATTCAGGGTCTCGGGGGGCAATGAAGCCTATCCCAGCTGTCATGGGGCAGAGGGTGGGGTACACCTTGGACAGGCTGCCAGCCCGTCACAGAGCCAACACCGAGAGACAACCATTCAGGCTCACATTCACACCTACGGTCAATTTAGAATCATCAATTAACCCAACCCCTTTGCACGTCTTTGGACTGTGGGAGGAAGCAGGAGCACCCAGAGAGAGTCCACGCAAGCAGGGGGAGAACATGCAAGCTCCACACAGGGAGCTGGCCGGCTGCTGGATTCAAACCTATTTTTATTCTGTAATTTACATTACAGAAAAGCTAAAATACAAAAAGCAACTGGGGTCTGATATCTTAGATCATGTACTCGAATCCAATATACGTGTTTTAACCACCAATGAAATAGTCCATAATGTATGATGGCCTAGTATCAACACAATAAACACGGTGAGAAATTCACCTATACAATCATTTAAGATTTAAAAGGTACCTCTTTGTGCTAACAGGCAAAAAATTAGGCTCTCAAATCTTATGTTATACCATGTTACTCTGTCTATTTCATATCTCTCCAAGGACACTGTACTGACCTGCATTTTCTCTGAGGTAGGCCTCTGACACAGCATATCAGAATTGATCTGCTGTAAACAGATGTTTTAAAGCTTCTCTAGGAACTCCTCAGACTTCATTTGTTGCACCCAACTGGCTCCAGCTTCCAGCCTGCTCAGGAGCTACTTAGGAGAAACCTTCTGCCGGGAGTGGATCAAATAAATAAAAAGGTGATCCTCCCCCTTTCCTTCACCCGACTGTTCCCCGTTAGACTCCGCAGACAAGGCCAATCCCGTAAGTTGACGTATACCCTTGCGTTTTGTGAGAAATGTGGGGGTGGTGTTGGAGGTCAGTCACGTTTCACTGGAGGAATATAAAGGGAAGGCAATAGCCAAGGTGATAGCGCTGCTATTGATGTAACCAATTTCATTCTCAAAATGGCGTTTGCCACAGTGGACGGGGAGAGATGGGTTTAATCTCAGAGGTGAGATGAAAACTATATTATGGTGAGAAAAGGGTGGAGGGAGGAGGTTAAGAATAGGGAAGGGAGGGGTGGTCTCCTCTAGAAGACGAAGGAACACACACTCTCCTGGCAAATGCCATAACTTAGCACCTCAGCGAGAAACGGTCTGCATTTTGGCATATATCAAGCAGGATTCAAATATAATCCAAGCAACACAGACAGGCAGAGCATAAAAAAATCAGAATTCATAAGCATATGGTCTTTTCTTCTTACTTATAGTTCTTAAGTGTCCCCGGTAGTGTAGTGGTTTACACATTCACCTTACAAGCGAAAGGTTCAATTCCAGGTGGGGACACAAGCCCCTCTCACCATGGAGGGTTGCGCCAGGAAGGGCATCCAGCGTAAAACCTCTGCCAAATTACCAATGCGGATTGCTCCGCTGTGGCAACCCTTAGTGGAGAATACAAGGGAACAGCCAAAAGGTACACTTTTATTACTATTATTATTTCTTAATTATATTGGTGTGCTGCTTTCACTTTGTCTTGCTCCTGAAACACCTGAAATTTCCCCACTGTGGGACTATTAAAAGAATATCTTATTTATCTTAAGTGACTGATCAGCCAGAATACTAACTGCACACATCCCTTATTTCTCATTTTTGAACAGCAGTAATATAAACTTAGAGTAGATTCCTCATAAAAACTGCAAAATAGTAGTGTGTAGTCTATGTCTGTCAAAGCCCATATCCTCAGATCTCCACACATTCACTATGTATTATTTGATGTCTGCCAAGATCCCGTCTTTGCTTTGTTGTTTTTCCCAAGTGACACAGCCAACCCAGATTTGATATCATACATCAAAGCAACCACAGTTCAACTAAATGTTGCTAGATTTCATAACAGTTTGTAACTGCATTTGTCTCGATTCATATGCTGCTAATCAAATTCAAGATCTCAATATTCTTAGATTCTTTAGTTAAATGACACCGCTGGTCATTGGGAATAACAGTAGTTTAAATCTACATGACATCAATCAATAAAGGGGAACTATTGAGCATTTTCCCCATTTTCATTTTTAACGCACGCACCTACACTTTTACAGTGGTATATAAAAAGTACACTGCTGGCTGCCCCCTACAAACAGTAAAAAGTAGGCTTAAAAGCAGGGGGAAAGGAGCTAAAAGGGCTTGTTTCAGACAGTGGATGAATTGAGTTGTTGTGACTATAAGATAAGCACAGCTTATTTTTAACTAAGTCCAAATATGGAGGTGCAAAACACATTAGCTTCCATGTGAGGAACGAAGCTACTCTATCTGAAATAAACCAGAAGTTCATCTGGTGTATGTGTTTACATTTAACAATGGGTTCTGCTTGTAGTTTTGGATATGGTGTGAAGCTGGTTCAATACCCAGAGTAATATTGAACTAGTATCCCTTGAGTGTCAAACAATTTGAGTCCAGTGCAGAAATGGCTGATCCTTCCATTGACAATAACCTAAACACAGAAGTAATTATGGATTACAAGCACACTGAATGACTAGTTGCAAAGAAATGCTGCCCAATAAAAAAAAAAAAAAAAAGAAAAAAACAAAAAAAAAACTGCAGC